>ML799512.1:783317-860095 GCA_009831015.1 Picea engelmannii | reverse complement strand
TTACTACAACACTAAGTGCTTTTGGAATTGAGCATATATAGTGCGCAGCTATCTTTGAAACAAAAGACTTCCCTGGGTTGATAATTTATGTTTCACTTGGTTGTTTGAAATTAATTAAGCAATTATAGTGACCAACACTATAGAGCGCCATTCCCCTAACTGGTGCTTTGTATACTTGAAAATAGGGGCACTAGTCCCCATGTTTGGGCCTTTTTTCCTCCTCCTACTTTCTCTTTCTCGGTCTTATCTTGACGGGATTTTTTCCCAAAGACTCCTTGATTCTCTCTGACTTTGTTTTACTGGGAATTTCACATTTATCACTCATTTATGTTTCTCCCTTGAGTATGAAAATTTTCTCATAGTTTTGATCCCATTGGGTTAATAAGATCCTTTGGTTCTTCCTTCCTTTTAGTTTGTTTGATCTTCATCTCGAAAAGTTTTCAGATTGATTGGATGTTTAGGAATTTTCATCAACTAGGGTTTGAAAAGTTTCCTTAGTATTGATCATTTTTTTCTATATTGAAACATCTTGCCTTTCTAGACGATTAGGACTATTTTTCTTACAACCCATCTTGATTTATGTTTCTTTCTACTCATCGTTTTAAGACTTTCATGAGTGCTTGTATTATTTATCCTTTGCATCTTTGAGTCCTTGATTGAACAAGTTAACTCACACTAGTTGTCTTCCAGTTCTCATAATTTTGTGTGTTCTTTGTTTGATTGATTTTTTTCCTCATACTTCTTTCTGTCAAACATAGATGTCTTTTCATTCCATTTGAAAAGTTAAGAAGCGAAATGTTTGCATATCTCCTTGCATACAACATCAAATGAAGAAATTTTGTATTCATTAGTGTTGTGTCCTTTTCATCACTTGAATGAGCAAAAGAAGGGCACTTACAAGTCTAGTTGGGCCTTCTAGAAAAGGAAAAGATTAGTGTATGAATCAAACAATCCAAGCACATGGAATAAACAAAAAAATAAGCTATAAACAACTAAGGAAATAAAACTAAAATGGATAAGAAACTTGGAACCAAAATCAATCAACCAAATGACCAATGATTATGCCACCAATGGATAACTATATTAGTTGGAAAACACCATAGAGAAAGGAGGAATTATGGATCCCCTCTTCCTCCTTGGGAGGGCTCTTGAGTCCCTTATTTGAGAGCTCTTCTTAAAATGATAAACTAGAAAGCAAATGGTGAATAAATACAAGCCTATTCCCTCAAGAGGTGAGGTGAATAGCTTATTGATATGTTTATAGAATGCTCCAGGAAGAAAATATGTTACTTGAAATCGAATAGAGGCAGCATAAAAATACTATGAGATTCTTAAATTCTTAGTGCACCCATGGCCTCCATTTATAGCATGGATTTGCGACAATATCCAACTGGTTCTTAGTGTGGAAAAGGGGCCCTTTAGGGCACCCTTAGGTCTTTGAGTAGCCTCCCATTCAGATTCAGCTACGATTTGAGGGTCAAATCAAGTTGGGAGTTGGTCCAGAAGTGGGTGAGGGGATGACAGGAACCATAAAGGCGTTCTTCATAGGAGTGCACAACTTTTCTCGTACACAGTCATACATATGGCGCATCGTGCACTCTATGGGATTCTTTGGCCCATGCACTATGCACATGCTTCCTTTAGGGTTTTAGCGCATGTCAATGTTTTGACCAGTTGTATAGTTTTTCCCCTTGGAAATGCACTTTTGGTGATGCAGGTGAACTAATAGGTGTTTGGAGATGTTGTATTCTTGTAACCATTTGCAGGTAATGTTGTGGATGAAATTTCGGTGATAACAAATGCCCCCTGAATCCTGATGTGTGAGGTTAGGAGCATACATATAGCCGAAATACATAAATTTTTCTTCTACTGAGAATATCATTGTAAGGGAGAGTGCTGATAGGAACTGCAAGAGTGATCCATCAAAGGGAGAGGGGAAACTATGGGACCCAAACCTTTCTCTAATTGGAGAAATAAAATATGTATACAAATGAGGCAAGCATGCCCCATGCTTGTGTCGTGTAGCTCAAAAATTGAAGACAATAATTGAAGTTGTACGCTGATGTAGATAACTAAAACACCCTCTTGGGTGGTTTGATAACAACAGATGACAATTCTGATGGTGAACATACTCTAAAAAAGTGCAAGGATACATGTAGGAAGTTTCAATGACATGTAGGCATTGATGGCCTAACAAATTCAAAGGTCTTTGGTTAGTATAAAAAAACTACAATAGTTGCCTAGTAAGACCCACCGTAACATGAGATTTTGTTGAAGTCAAATGTTAGGGGGGTCAACGACATCGGAGAGCAATGATGGTTCCCTCTGTGTCATCCAAGACTCCTCATTGTAAAGGTAATGAGAGTCAAGATATTGTCACCCTTATAGGAACTGTGTTGATGTAGACAGACAGGGAGACGCGACTTCAAGAAGCAAAGGGCTTCATGAAATCCACTGGATTAGATCAAGAACTAATAAGGAACATGAAAAAAGTCAATATGTGGTAAGACTTAAGAAATCCCTTGGTTGGGAGTATGTTTGAAGGATGATTGGCAACAACCATGAAACTATATATAGTATCAGGGGGATGACTAGACATGGGGTTAAATTTTTCCAGAGGCGTGACAAAGTAGACAAACTTAGAGATCAGGGGTACATGGACTGTGGGATACTCAAGGTTTTATGGACTATGTCAATATGAGTAGAGGATAGTGAATGTCCCAACCAAGGGAGACATCAGTTTCTTTGTCGGAAAAAAGAAGGTCGTCAAGGGTGACGACAAAAAGCTAAGTGTTGGAAACAAAGGATTTTTACAATTACCAAATAAATAAAGAATAATTTGGGGTGAGTGTATAGATACAAAAATAGGTTCCCTAGTGCAAGATGTCTTGGACGGTGAGGGAACAAGTTTTGTGAAGATCTGGTGGAGGGTGGGGACCCCATTTGTGGTTATCTGTATGATGTAAATGAATGGAAGGGAATTTGGAGATGGGCAAACTGATTGTGGATGAAATGGAGGGTTAATGATACTACAGAGGTGCAGTCAAAATAGTAACCTGGGATTCCATTGGGAAAGATAGCATAATGATGAGAAGGAGTATGTAGCTAATTCTTGAAAATGCGTAAGAATATCAAGACTCCCATCCCTAGGGAGTGAAAGCAACATGAGTGTCAAAGTGCCACAGGGGACTATGAATAGGACAACTCATGTGGGGGAGAGTTCTACCAGGTGAAAGTACTGAAATGTAGAGGAGGTGACAGTACTGTAGAGCCAGATATGAGGATCCTATGGGAAAATGTTGGAGGGTGTGAATTGGAGATGGAATTGATATTCAAAGGGAATGATTACATGAAATTGTCGATAATATACCTGAAGGGGTGGCATTGGTTTGTTATGACCAAGTACCTACACACATTAAAACTGAATACCCGACATGAACAATATATGAAGATAAAGAACATAGAACAATTATTTGATAATTTTGAACATGAGCATGCGTACCTAGGTGTGATGTGAGAAAAATGTTCCCCCGGGGCCAAGTGCAGATGGTGGCCCAGTAAATGTGACTGTGTAGGTAGCAAGACCCTGATCCCATGGCTGAAGATGAATTAGAAAACATAAACTCTGAGCTCCTGTAACTGAGTGTGGAAGTTTGGAAAAAGGGACTATATATGGATGTGTGGCCCACAATGCCACCATTTGTACCTCCTTCCATAGTGAGTTGACGAGAGGATTTAGACGAGATTTGGAGATTACAAGAGTTTGAGCCAACCGATCTAGGAGTTGCAAGAGCCATGTTAGTGGTCATTGCTTTTGACGTACTGAGGTGAAATCGGGCCATGTGTCGATGTGATGTTCAATGATAGAAGGATTGAGGCGAGGAATTTTTGTATAAGATGAGGAAAAAATATCCCGATATTCCTAAACGAAAGCTTTGTAAGTTGTGAGTTCCTTGGGGGAGCATGCGACATGTATGGTGATTTCCTCTAGAATTCTTGGTCTGATGGAAATGTCGATTTTAACAGTGGGGAAAATGTTAGCCATGTTTCCTTCTTCAAAAACATCAGGGATAGGGATAGGGTTGTTGAACCATTCTATATGTCCTCATGGAATAAAATCCTTGGCTTAGATTGCACATATGGAGGCTTGGCTAGAAGGGTCAAAGGCTTCCTGTGATAGAAAGAGTGCTCTGTGATGGAGCGAATTCCATGGGAAATCGAGGGTAGTTAGTTCCTCTAAGATATCTTCATCACAGTGGAAAATGTGAGATCATAGGGGATATAGGGAAGTAACATTGGTGACTATCACCATGTGATTGTCTTCAGGTGGTGAATATGTAGAGGGTGTATCGTAACTATGGTGGGATCGTGTGCTTGACATAAACTAAATGTCCAGATATTGTGGGTTGTAGACTATGGTCGGGGGCAAGATTTCCTGGGGGAAATGAACATGAGAATTGGGAGGATTTAGGGGAAAATCCTCAGACACTCTATCCATGAACCATGGAGGGATGCGAAGTGACTCAGGTTCAAGGGAGGTGATGTGAATAGTATCTGGAGAAGGAATAGGTGGAATCACTTGTATCACAGACAATGAGGTGGTTGGAGGATTTTGAATAAGTTCCATTTGAATATGTCTATATTCAATGATCAAAGGACACCGGTACGTGAAATGATCAAGTGATTCACAAAGAGAGCAAGGGCACCTCATCCGTTCATTAACTGAGGTTGAGACATAATGGATGTCAGTGACGTGGGTGATCGATGACGTCGCTAGAGAGGGGTCTTGCTGAAAGCTTTGGCGTACTATCATTAGCATCTGGTGAAAATAAGGTAGAGCGGGGAAATGATGAGTATAGTGGCCATAATCTAAACATATGGTACACACGATATTGGTTCACATCCCTTTACTTCCAGTAGTGGGGGATTTTGTGGTAGTACTAGGTTTGCTTGGTGAAGTGACAAGCAATGTGGTTGCTAGAGGGAGTAGAATCAGATTGTGTAACTCGGGGAGAGAGGGAAATCTATTTGTGGAGTGTCCCTATATCTCATAGAATGCATAAGGAGGTTGAACTCGAGGAGTAATTACAACAGTGGACTCTTTATTCTTCCATATGCCCCCAGTCGTAGCGGTGGTTCTGGCCAGTGGGGGTAAGGGTGGTGTGGTTGGGGTTAGGACTAGAATCTACATCAGGATTCCCTCTGATTGGGGAGGGAGGGATGGTTGAGGAACCATCATGGGTGGGTGTAGATACCATACCAGAATGGTGAGCACCATGTTGGGAAGGGTAAATGTTGCGGCTACCTAAAATGTTTGTACGCCTGGTGGGGGGTAGAAGAAATGGATTTTAGTGATGACTTAGGGGATTGTTTCCCAAACCGAGATTTTCCCTTAGGGAAGGGTGAAATCGGGGATAAGTGGTGTCGTAGGGATATTAGGTAATTCCTGAGGTAGAATTTATTCAACTGGTGGGATGACAAGGGGTGGAGAAGCCTCAGTGGGAGGAATGATATCTCAAGTTTTAGTTTCATTAGAAGATATGACACACACTTGTGTTGAGCGGTATATGAGCGGTGGTGCTCCATGGTATGCCCCCAACAATGATGGGTCCTTGAAAATTCTGGGGCCCATATCTATGAGTGGATATGTGTCAGAACTAGTGTGGACAAGAGGTAAGATGTTATCGATGTTGGAGGAGTGATTAGGCTCATAATGTGAAACTTGGTCGATGGTGATGATTTTCCTGTTATGGGGGAACATCATCATTCAAAATATAGAAGAGGCCATTTCCTTCATAGCGTACATATAGCTACATCCAAACAAGATGTTGTAATCGAGTGGGGCGTTGATAACCTTGATGTCGATAAGGAAAAAATTTCCCCCGAGTTCAACGGGGACATTTTGAAAGAGCCCTTCATGAGAGGATGGTCGTCCATCATAATATCTCAAAGTGATGGTGGATGGTATTAGCTCCGGGGAGCCAAGTTTCTGCCATACAATTTTAGACATGATGCATGTGGATGCACCTTCATCAATGATACATCGATGAACTGTGATGTTCCTAATCTTGACTACTATCCAGAAAGATACCAAAGCAACGAGACGAGGTTCCCCACAATCTAGATCAAAAGTGATGAGTCTAGTATCAACTGCGTCAACTGCCCCCAAGGCAGACAATAAGGATTTTTGTTGATTTGGATAGGTTTGGAGGACCTCCAATACCAACATGGTTGTAGGATATTGTGCCAATTCATCGACTAGATTGTAATTGTGTGTCATCCTAGCCTTAGGGTTGTTGACATTTCGTCATAATAGAATGCGAGGAATATGAATGGCAGGTTCAGTGTTAGGGCGTGGGATCATCAAGGGTTATCCGATTGTAGCTGGAGCTCCTTCGAAAGTGGTGGGAGTAGACTCAGTGGGTGCATTGTATTGATGACTACACATTTACAGAAGAATTTATTCTTCACTGGTGAGGAGAATGTTGCGGTCTACTGGGTTTCCTGGGTTTTGATATTGTCCCATATGTGGTGGGGTAGGATGCATCTCTTGTTGGGTATTGATCACACCTTGGTGTGGTATAGGATTTTTCAACACAGCCGGGGGTGGTTGTTACAAATGTTGTTGTGGGGCCTACTAAGGGGTAGGTGGTGTTGGAGGATGTGGCACGTTCATGGAATCTTTAATCCATTTGAAGTCAGCAATTTGGGGGCAATGGTGAGTATAATGACCATGCTCACTGCAAAGAGAACAAGGGAAGTTTGTCCAGAGGTTATTGTTGTTTTTTCTCCCTTGGAGTTTGTTGTTATTGTCTCCTCATGGGTTCTGATTACCCTAGTTCTTATTACCCCCAGTAGGTTGGTTTTGTTGGTGGTTATTTCCCCTGGGTCCTGTGTTATTTTTGTTTCGGTTTTTTCCTTTCTTCTTGGCATTATTCGACTGATGGGATAGATTTTTTGTATTCATTTGTTCAAAATTTTTAAATTGTTGAATGGGAGAGGGCTCAAAAACGTTAACACCCGTCTGTGGTTGTCCTTGTGGAGGACCAGGAAATGTAAAAGATGGATTGTTTTGTGGCAACGATCTGTAGGGTGCATAGGAAGGTGTAACACTTTCACTAGTGCCTAGGTTATAAGCTGAGGTAGAAGGGGTGTTTGAACTTGGTTGAGAGGCTAGGCACATCATGGGTGTCGGCAAGGGTCCACTCATGTGTGGAGGGGGGGGCATAGGATATGGTTTTTTGAAAGGGGGAGGAGGGTAGTAAGATGGACCTCCATACATCGATGGATATTGGGGTGTACCATACATGGGTGGTGTTTGTATGTATGGATTATGGTGTGTTGTGGTACCGATCAATCCATCTTCCGCATGAGACATCCTAGATTTTTTGCTCGAATGGTATGGCTCTCAGTGCATCAAGTATTATTGTGTATAAGTAATCTAATTGAACATAAATGAGGTTGTATGGTTGAGCCTTTATGATGGCTTCTTATTCCATTTGGGGGAAGGTGGAGGCCACATCTTTGGCAAGGATAGAGATGAGTGATATGAGAAACCAATTGAGGTGTTGTTCTTTGGTGGTTTTAGCTTTTCATAAACTACGTCACCGATGACATTTGTGAATGTGGTCGGCGATATGTGTGGCTCAGGATTGTTTACACTAAAAGAGCAGTTCTATACCATTGTCATAACGAACTGGTAGTTGTAAGAAGGTCAAAAATGTTTTTTCCAAGGATTCAAAAGTCAGATGGGACCCTGATTTTTCGTCCACATACCATTTGGCCAATGGACCAGTGAGTGTGCGTTGAAATAACCTTAAGTGGATGGATTCATTCATGATGTTGTTTGAGGAGAACCATAAGTGGAAGATCATGACATGGTTGGTGGTATCTTCGCCCGACTCTCCTTCAAACTTTGGAATGTCTAAAGGTATTTTGGTAGGCATATTGGGCCATGTGGGGTCATGCAATATAGGGTCTTTCATGAGTTTAAACAAATTAGGGATATTGAGGGGTGCCAAATATGGCATGGGTGGTAGTGGTGGAGGATTAGTTCTAGCCATAGTGTGAGAAGGTTTTGTACCTGACCCTTGAGGGGGGTTTGGTGGAGTTGTACCTCTCCCTTGAAAAGAAGTTTTTCCCAAGCCTCCTTGTGAAGGAGAGATAGTGGATGGTTGGTGTTGGGAATTGGACCCAAGTAAAGTGGAAACAAGTAAATTTGATCCCAAAATAGTAGCACTCATAGGGGTGTGAGAGGGTTGATCCGGTGAGTTGGCAATACTGGGAACTCCTCCTAGGATAGAAGGGATATTTTTCAAGCGTCTAGAACGACGTGGATTCTATGGGTCCCCTATGATGTCCAAGTAGCAAAGTGAATGTGTGCAAGTGGTGATGAGAGAAATAAATGAACAAGAGACTTGTATAATTTGAACCTTCTCAATATATCTCACAATCACATGTAATCAAATGAGCATCATACATAAATCAATTGAAAATAAGAATACATGTGGGTAGGTGGATTTTGTCCACATGGGATAACAAAGAAAACAAATGCTCATGTTCTAAAAAGATGTAATGTCCTTCCTCTCAAATAGCACTGGACCTTCCAATAGCACTCAACAGTGGGGTTTGAAGCCACTGGAAGAGGAACTAGTGAAGGATGAAACAATCAGTTATAATGGGGAGTAGAGGGTGCATATCTCGAAAGAGCTGGGGATATTTCCCAATAGCCACAAAAAATCTGATCAAGGTGCAATTGCAGCCCACAATTTCCACCTGGGTATATGTCCTAAAATTTGGTCACTAGGTACCTCGGTCAAAGCACGACATTTAGATTTTCAACCTCAGAAATGGGTCACGAGTTGGATCCCTTCCAAGATTTGGGTTACTCAAGGGGGGATGCACATAACAACTAGATCTTGGCCTTCGACCCTTCATGGGTATCTCCCTACCTTATGGTGTCAGGAACACTTGACATGGAGGATTTTAAAGTTCCCTATTTGTCAACTTCTAATATTTGAATATGTGAGAACCAAATAATGGGGGTTATTTGGATGCCTACCCCCGAGATCCTACCTAGACTAAAAATTTCTTTTAGCACCTCCTATGGAGGAAAATTTAGTGAGTTTTTAGAAAAAAAATAGATGTGGTTGGTTGAGAGATTGGGGGTGTGAAGCAATATCATTTGAATTAAGTGGGTGTTGATAATTTCTTCAAGAAATGGTGGGATGTTTCAGAATCCCTTTGGAGGAAACTTACTTCAACCTCCACAATTCGAGATGAAATTATGTGAGTGAGGAGTGAATTTGTGTGTGAGCAAGTGATAAAATGTGCCAAATTTTAAAAATTTGGGTGTAACCTTGCAACATGTGCACTTCATGTGGTCCTTACAAATATTGATTACCTATCTTACTAGATGTCATTGGTACAACCTTGCAGAATTTTAAAGTCCCTAAAGAACTAGCATGTGGACATATGGGTCCTTACTAATACTTTAAACTCCCTAATGTGTTTTAATCTAAGAAAGATTTGAAAAACTATTCTATATTGCAACATGTGGGCATGTATGGGCCCGTTACTTTGATCTTTAAACTCTCCTAGTGATGTAAACTAAGAAAGTAATTTCAAAAACTATCCTAAGTTTGCAACATGTGGGAAAGTATGGGCCCTTTACAAATTTAATATGTTTGAAAAGAAACTATGAGGATCCCTAGGGGGTCTTTGTCCTCTCCTAAATATTTTTTTAAGGGAGATGAAATGTCCCCTTAATCACATTTATGATTCTCAAGATCACTCTATGGTGCAAGAAAAGAGCATACTCAATGATTAAATTTTGATTTGTGGTCCCAATGAAATTGTTTTATATGTGATAGTAAAGAATCTTAACTTAACTTTTATAATAAAAACAAGCCATCCATGTGGAAAATCAAAGGAAAAGAGGAGAAATATGGTTCTTTTTAACCCCCTAAGTGCCTATGTTTTGACTAACCATTCATGTGGGAAGGGAATCTAAGTGTGTAGTATTTAAAAATTGCATAAAAGAAAGATTTTGAAGGCTAGGGGCCTTTAAAACATCACAAAAACTCTTACAATATTGAAATTATGGATAGATGCATGGGTTACAGTTCAGATAGAGGCACAATGGGCACACAATGCGTAGAGAAATGAAGACCTTTTGGCACACTATGCGTAGAGAACATAACTATTGTTGGTGCACAATACTCGGAATAAGCGTATGTGGACTGGAACACCCACGCACATTCTGATACGCGTCGAGACCNGGTTAAGTGGAATTCTCATCCTCCAACTCCAGACTTAGCTCTTGAAAGATAAGGTTAGGCTGGTTATGATCCCTCCAAGGAAAATGGATCAAAAAGAAGTTCTTAAACAACCCAAATATGGAGGAAATTGATACCTTATCCCCAGTATGGTCACCAATCTGTTGTGTCCTTTTCGTCACTTAAGTGAGTAAAAGAAGGGCACTTACAAGTCTAGTTGGGACAACTAGACAAGACAGAGGTTAGTGTATGAATTAAAAAATCCAAGTACATGAAATAAACAAACAATTAAGCTAGAAACAACTAAGGGAATAAAACTAAAATGTATAAGAAACTTTGAACCAAAATCAATCAACCAAATGGCCAATGATTATGCCACCAATGGATAAATATATTAGTTGTAAAACACCGTAGAGAAAGGAGGACTTATGGATCCCCTATTCCTCTTTGGGAGAGATCTTGAGTCCCCTATTTGAGAGCTCTTCTTACAATGATAAACTAGAAAGCAAATGGTGAAGAAATCCAAGCCTATTCCCTCAAGAGGTGAGGTGAATAGATTATTGAGATGTTGCTAGAATGCTCCAAGAAGAAAAGAGGTTCCTTGAAGGAGAATAGAGGCAGCATAACAATACTATGAGATTCTTAAATTCTTAGTGCATCCATGGCCTCCATTTATAGAATGGCTTTGAGGAAATATCCAACTGGTTCTTAGTGTTGACAAGGGGCCCTTTAGGGAACCCTTAGGTATTTGACCAATCCCCCATTCAGATTCAGCTCAGATTTGAGGGTCAAATCAAGTTGGGAGTTGGTCCAAAAGTGGGCGAGGGGTCGAAAAAAACCATAAATGCATCATTCACAGGAATGCACATCTTTTCTCATACACAGTCGTGCATATGGCGCATTGTGCACTCTACGGGATTCTTTGGCCTGTGCACTATGCGCACGCTTCCTTTAGTGTTTTAGCGCATGTCAATTTTTTAACCAGTTGTATAGTTTTTCCCTTGGAAATGCATGTTTGGTGCTGCAAGTGAACTAATAGGTGTTTGGAGATGTTGTATTACTGTAACCATTTGCATGTAATGTTGCAGACAAAATTTCAGTGATAACAATTAGGAACTTTGTTTTGGTATATGTTTGGAAAAAGAGCTAGTTTTGCATGTGCGTTTCAGTTTTTAGAAACATTTTCTTGGTAGTTTGGAATCATCTTGATCCCAAATATGGAAATTTTCATTGTTTTGAGTGCTTTCTTATGTTAAGAAGAATATAACTCTTCTCCTTCCCATACATAGAATTCATCAAAAAGAACAAACTACATATCATTATTTTTTGTTCTATTGGAGTCAAGTCTCTTACACTTCATTAGTTTTATCTCTATGAACCCTTTGAGTTAAAATCCATTAAAATCAACCATGCGCTAATAAAATAAACTAGAACATTTTTTTGTTTTAGCACACCAAAAGTAGCATAGGAGTAGTGTCTTTGGACTATGGAAAGTGAGTAATTTGTACAAGACTACTAATCAAACTGTAGATCACTAAAGAGCGTACACATATAACTTTTGTATAATCATATACGAGAACCCCCTCTCACACAACGGATAAACATGAGGTCGCTTTCAGGAGAGAAGAGGATGTTACCCCTCCAAATCTTAAACAATCGTAGACGACATAGTGTATATTGGTGTTTTTTCTTAAGAAAACACCGGTTTCATTTGGTCTTGATGCATCATGAACTCGGAATTTGTTTGGGGTCCTATGGAGTCTACCAGTCCACTTGTATTCATTTCTCTTGAAGAGATTCAAACTTTGATGTCCTTCCCATACGTTTAGTCCTGACTATCGATTGTACCCTCCCAGAGGTTGACTGCGAGTTGGTAATCTTAGTGGCCTTTCCTAGGTACCTACAGAGTTGATTGTGGGGGGATTCCCTTGGTACCTCGAGAAAATGTCGTATCACACTCTCAGTACTCTTGGATGGTGATCCGACTAAAGCAAGGGTTTCTTGCACCAATAATGGATGTTATGTGGAGGTCAGGGTAACTGCTTCTCATTTCTTCGTTGGCAGCTTGATATCCCATCTTCGAAAGATCCTTGAGCCTATTGTTTCTTGGTTGATTTCTTTTAGTTTTCATAGGAGTATGTTTATTTGAATTTCATAGTTTGCCTTAGGTTCATATCCTTCATAATATATAAGGTATGGAACCTAATGTTTAGAAAAATCAACACAATATTTGTTATGAAGAAATGATCACAGATCACACTTTTGAAACTGGGAGCATCACTCTTGGAGGTGGTCAACATTTTGAAGAATTTTTCACAAACTTCGTAGAAAGCCTTGCATCGTATGTGAATCCTCTTTTTAATGATCCACTTATCCTACCACTCACTGATCCACCATCTACGATATATTTCAATGCCTATTCCTCTTACTATTTACCGTTGGTTTCAACCACTACACCATTTTTTGGCATGAACCCAAGGTTTTTTTTTTCAGTAAGGACTTGGGAATTCATATTTTTCCACAACTCCCGTAGTTGATACTGCTGGCGTTTCTTATTTACCATAAAGGTCAGTGACCCA
This sequence comes from Picea engelmannii, assembly GCA_009831015.1. Classification (NCBI taxonomy): domain Eukaryota; kingdom Viridiplantae; phylum Streptophyta; class Pinopsida; order Pinales; family Pinaceae; genus Picea; species Picea engelmannii. The sequence goes on along the minus strand of ML799512.1, from coordinate 847,239 downwards.
TGTAACCTTGAATCAACCACTTGCACATACAAATCCCTTCGCACATGATTCAAGTAATATTCTTGCTTCACTTTTTCCCAACATGCACACACCAAGTTCCATACTTGGTTGTTCCATCAGTAAAATGGTCGGAGGTCAAGTCATTCACATAACCATGGTCACACAAGTTACTCATCCTAGATATCATACATCATATATTATTAATATATACGATGTAGGGAGGCCAACCTTCAGCTGGGGGGAAACCTTCAGCTAGGGGGAAACCTTCAGTTGTAGGGAAACATTTTACTAGGGGGAAACCTACATGGTTTCAAAATCAACAAGCCTGGGGGGTAACCACTCCTACAAGACCTTATATCCCTACTACCACTAGTATGTATCTTTTAAATCCATGTCCAGGAGTTGTGAATCATTTATGGGCTCAACCCAATCCAACAACCATTCCTTCGCGAGGAGTTTTTCACTATAAATCAATAAACCCCATGATTCCGACGCAACAGTTGATTCTATTAGTGATTATTTTTGTCATTAGGCATAGAAGCACCCAGGTCTACAGATTGCATAGAAAGTGTCCAAGCGCAGCACGGGAAAATCCTTGTTTTTCCAAGTAGCGGGTCAAGCGAGCAGGCAAAATGTCGTCGGCAGCATCCAAGAACTATATACAAATAAGAACGACGGTCACTAGGTTTTCAGAGCTATCGAAGTGCCCGAGGTTTAGTGCAGGGGAAAACTCTCATATTTCACAGCAGGCTTGGGTCATCCGATCCAACTGGGACAGGTGGCGGCCTGTCAGCATATCGCGAATCGGGGTTTCGGGGAACAGGGAGCCCTCAGCTCATTGCACTTGGAAATGCCGATCGGTGAAACGCTGAAAGAACCTTTGGTGCCAAGCCCGCAGTCTTAGCCCCGGGTCATATCAAGCGAGCCTGTAAAGGGGGACAACCCCTTTTATAATAGTGCATACTTTCTGGGCCGTTCATCCTAAGGACGCATGGTGCAAGATCTGGCCGCATCAGTGTTTCATCATTCGGGAGTTCGTGGGGTGAAAGTCCTATGTCTTTGAACATCGCGAAACCTCGAACCCCGATAGCGCTGAAATCGCCGAAACTAGGGCCTGCAACAGTACGAAACACTTTCAACCGTCCATCCAAAAGGGGACACCTGGCAGAAAACTAAGCCATCTCGGCATTTTGCCTATCGCGACTCCAAGGCACAAAAAGAAGCTCCATTATGTTTCGATGCATGAGATGCCGGGATAATCCCAGGCCCACAGTAGTGTCAGGTAAGTTCAGGACCATCAGATCTCAGAGGGATGCATGGCACCAGATGGAGCCGCCTCGGCTTTCCGCTCATCGCAATTTCTAAATGCAGGGATTAGCTCCTTCCCATTCACGAACACCGAAAGCGCCGTGGTCATAGCCCATGCTCACTTGGAGGAAGAAGGGAGTTGTGTAAAGAAGGCCAAGGAACCGAGTTCAATTATAGAGGGGATGATCGTGACCTCCATGTGCCATTTGATCCGACCTCGATACTGGTTTTCACCTCGAGTTAATGAAGATAAGAAAAGGTGGTTGAAACCTCTCCTCAGGTATTAAGTGCAGAGTATGGATAATCTGGAAAACAGTCTGCTCGAGAGGTCCTATGTATAAATTTTCTCAAAGAATCCATGCCGAAGTCCTCAACTCAACAGAGAAGTTTGCGCAGGCTAGCTCAGCGCTTAAATGGCTCAGCTACCCTCCTTGTTGGAGCCATGCGTAGTTAATATGGCGCCCAAAGAAAGGTATCAGTACGAGTTTGACTGAAGTGACACCAAGCCTTGGGTGACTAGGCACGCCTCTGTGAGATGAATTTTCTTGAGTATATAGACTCAGTCCTGGTATTTTGTAATCTATCGATGGTAGAGCAAAGCTCCCTACTGTAAAGTTTTAACAGTTATTCTAGTTTACTGGTTATGCATTTGTATATGAGATATCTTGTTTTATGACAGACAATTTTTCTTACTCCATCTAATTTCCGTCTCATGCTAGGAGAGTTCGTGATTGACTGATTCGAGCGAATTATTGCAGTTATGTTATGATAAAAGATTTATTGTTGCATTATTGCATTCTCTCGCTTTTGCGTTTGAATGTAAGATGATATTGCGTTTGGACATCTTCTTCCACAACCTGTTAGAAACCCGATGTTAATAACATACCTCTGCTTTCCTCTTATATAAGTCTTCCACCTGTTCACCCTTTACTACATCTCAGTGTTTGAAGTTTATATAAGACCTCACTCACATATGCATGCTTGGCCTAGTTTTGGAGTTGGAATGATATTGTTTTGAGTTGGATTCCATTCGGTCATCCAATCTGTAAATCATCATGACGTAAAACTGATGGGCGTCGGGCTTTGCTCCTGCTAGCAATCTAGGAGTGACTTTCGTCGCTAACATTTCTGGCGTCGTTGCTGGGGACGAAATTGAATATTTTCCCTGGGATTAAACGACAACGATTCACTGATTCTGAAGGTGCATCAGATATCAGAATTATCAAGATTGTTGTTGTGCACCTGGCGAATCCATTGTGACGACTCCGTTGGGGAGAACCTGCTCTATTAATTGTGGCTTTCAGAGGTAGACACACGTAGTCTCATCCATAGTTGCCTCTAGCTACACCTGAAGCTGACCCAGAGGTGGTTCTCAGAAGAGGAAAGATCTCTACAGAAGAAGTTTCCATCACCGAAATAGGTAATCCACCATCTCCTTCTGTGAGAACTCCTTTTTCTCCTCCTCAGTTTCTTAATAGACCTCCTACAAAGGCTTCCTATTTCTTGAATTTTGGGAGTGTTCCTGCTGAATTTTTCCCTCCTGGTTTGGGATTGGAGGGAGAAATCCTTGTCACTCCACTCTCCTCTGAAGCTGTTCCTCGGTGTAGACCTGGGACTACAGAATATTTCCCCACTCCTACACAAAGAGAAGTGCCTACTAACTTGAGCTCGTTAGTCTTCTCCTTAAACCCTCTCTTGTTTCCCACTCCACTTCGAGACTCAATTCCCACAACCCCTTCACGAACTCCTTCTCCTCCAAGTTCTCCTCCACCTAATATTCCTATGGCTGGTGCTAATCCTCCTATGACCAGAATGGAGGCCATTATAGCCGCCAGGTATGCTCCCCTTGTGTTACCTCAACCCCTCAACGTCCTCTCGGCAGATGGTTACCTCAAGCAACTACCCAAGTTCATGGGTGAGGGGGACGTAACTGCAGATGAACACTTAGAAGCCTTTTACAGTTTCACAGATGATAATGTCATCACACATGCAGACGTATGGATGAGTATTTTTTCCATAGCCTCCAAGGCGAGGCTAGAAAATGGTTCAAGGCCCTGCCTCCTGGATCTATTGATGGGATCGAAGATTTAAACAATGCCTTTTTGAGACAATGGGGAGATAAAAAAGATTTCATGTATTATATGATAGAGTTTGGATCTTTGAAGAGAAAAGAAGGAGAGTCTGTCTCTGACTTCTCCAAGAGATTCAATAAAATGTATAATAAAATTCCCGCTGAGATAAATCCCTCAGAAGCCTCGGCTAAGATCACTTATGCTAGCACTTTTGATCCTGATTTCTACCTACTGCTGAGAGAGAGAAGAGCCACTACCCTGGCCCACATGCAGGATGCAGCCGTGGAAGTAGAATCTAACATATTGGTTGTTGACCGACTCAGGAACGCTGCTGATAGAAACATATCTAAGAATAGGCATGAAGCCTCCCCATCCAGTTCCTCTCCCATGCCCCATCAGACAAACGAGACAGCCAGAGTACTAAAATCACTTTCTGCCAGGATGGAGAGGTGGGAGTTAGAAGGGAAGCCCGTGTACAGAAATCCCCTGAATGCTGATAATAGAGGTTTCAGGAGACCTAATAACAATGGACCACAGGCCTTCCCAAGGGAACAAAGGGGAAAAGAAAGAGAGGATCAAAGGATTCAAACCCCCCTCCAAAATAACCTGGTTACTCATGAGGAAGGAGAGGAGATAGACGAATTCGACCCTGAAATTCACTGTGTTGAGGAAGCCCCTCCTTTTCTCCATTTGACTCAGTATGCATATGAAGAATCCCTGATGAGAATTCAAATCCATGAGTTGGGTAAAGGAGAGAGGGTCGGTCATACCCCTAACAGATACAATCTCAGGTCAGGAAGGAAAGAAGGAGACTTCGACTGCCAAGACCAACCCCTCATAGCAGATAGGCCTACTAAGTCTGCGACAGCCACTACTAAAGAAAAAAAAACTCAAAGTGCTTCACCAACAACCAAGGAGCCTGTCACTAAGGTAAGGGAATATTCTAAGCCAATTTCCTCCATTAATTTTGAGCATGAAATTCAAAAGATCAGAATTCCCGTTCCCCTCTCAGAACTAGTTAAAAATGAGGACTTCAAAAGGTCCCTTTCCAAACTGCTACAATCCGAGTCCCCCCAACCTCCCTCTGACTCAGTGAACCTTCAAGATGAGAAACCAGCCATCATCCTAGGTCCCATGGTAGAATACAGAGATGATTCATCCCCTCCCTTCTACACCTCCCTAAACATACATGATAAAGTTCTACATAACTGCCTCATGGATTCGGGGGCTTCCCATAACCTTATGCCCAAAATAGTAATGGAAGAATTGGGACTGGAGGTGACCAAAACTTATCATGATTTGTACTCTTTCGATTCAAGGAGGGTGCAGTGCCTGGGAGTCATAAAAGACCTGGTGGTTTCCTTGTTCCAGCTGCCCATGAAGAGCATGGTCATGGATATTGTGGTAGCTGATGTTCCCCCCAAGTTCAGCATGTTGTTTTCTCAATCTTGGATAAAAAAGCTTGGGGGAACACTTCAGATGGATCTCACGTATACTACCATTCCAGTTTTCGAAGGGGAACAAAGGAGGTTGTATAGAGAAGCCTAGCTGGCTTACATTGTCAGTGATGAAGCGAACCCCACCAATCACCCCATCTTTGCAATTGACACCGATTTGGGGTCGAGCTTATTGCAGCTCACTGATGCTCCCGAAGAGCCTTTCCGAGTCTGAAAGCAACCCATTCTTGACCATCCAAATTCCCCTCCACCCCCCTCTGTGTGGAATATGTTTTTCGATGGAGCTTCTTCGAGTGAAGGTGTAGGCGCTGGAGTGGTTTTCATTTCACCTTGTCAAGAGGTCATATCCCTGTCATACAAACTGGAATTCGAAACCACCAACAATGTGGTAGAGTATGAATCTCTTATTCTGGGCATGAGGTCTGCGAAGGAAATGGGAATCAAAGAGATAGCGATATTTGGAGATGCTGAATTGATTATTCAGCAAACAAGAAAGGCTTATCGTGCTAATAATCCCTGGATCAGAAATTATAGAAATGAAGTATGGGACCTGATGGATAATTTCTTCTTGGCTTTTAACATTTCTTTCATTCCGAGGGGGGATAATACTCTAGCCGACTCTTTAGCCGTATCAGCCAGTTTGCTCAAGGTTCCTTTTCCACCTGGGATAAAAAGCGATGTTGAGATAAAATATAGGCCCTCTGTACTAGACAATGTCAAACATTGGAAGGTGTTCGAAGATGATCCAGAAATTGAAAGGTTTCTACAATCTGTGGACGAATTTTATGCGTTGCACATTGACCAGGATCCCGACCTGGAAAGTGACCCTCGTCCTGAGGTGTTGTTAAATAAGATTGCTAATCACCAGATCATTTAGCTGCCCAACAATCACATTCCGAGAGGACTTGTCCCTTTAGAGAGATTGTTCGATGGAAATGATGTGCTAGTAAAGGGCAAGGTATCAAATGAAGATGCTGAGACAACCGAATGCAACATTGGCACACAGGAAGAGCCGAGGTTTGTCAAATTATCAAGAAGTTTGACAGAAGAACAGAGGGCCGAATATACACAGTTGCTGCGAGAGTTCACCGATGTGTTTGCATGGTCATACGAATACCTCAAGACGTATGACACATCTGTTATTGAGCACAAGATCCCATTGAAGGAAGAGGCTAGGCCATTCAGGCAGAAGCTAAGACAGATAAATCCCATGTTGCTTCCCATCATGGAGAAGGAAGTAAAAAAGTTATTGGATGCACGAATCATTGTCCCCTTCAGATATTCCGAGTGGGTGGCCAACTTGGTCCCAGTAAGGAAGAAAAGTGGATAAATCAGGCTCTATGTCGATTTCAGGAACCTGAACAGAAGCTCAAATAAAGACAATTACCCCCTACCTAAGATGGAACATATACTGCAGAGGGTAGCTGGTGCATTCAGGATATCCATGATCGATGGGTTTTCTGGCTATAATCAGATATCGATCATGCCTGAGGACAGGGAGAAGACAACCTTCACCACTCCTTGGGGCACATTCATGTATGCCAATATGCCATTTGGACTTATGAATGTAGGAGCAACATTTCAGCGAGCCATGGATATAGCCTTCATCGGGGAGAAGGACCAGTTCGTGGTGATCTATCTTGATGACATCACGATCTTCTCCAACTCAGACAAGGAACACAACTGCCACTTGAGGAAAGTTTTCACGAAATGTTGGAGGTTCGGCTTGTCCCTAAACCCCAAGAAATATTTGTTCACTATGCAGGAAGGGAAGTTATTGGGCCATATAGTATCAGCAGAGGGAGTAAGAATTGATCCCAACAGGGTGGAGGCAATTCAAACCTTATCACTTCCCAGGTCTAAAAAAGAGGTTCATGCCTTTTTGGGGAAAATTAATTTTCTAAGGAGGTTTGTCTCAAATTTTGCCGAGCTAGTGAAACACATCACGGCCATGCTCAGGAAGGGAAATGAAGTGAAATGGACCGTTGAGCCCAGGGAATCCTTTGACCAAATAAAAAGGGCACTAACAGAGGCACCTGTGTTGATTGGTCCAGATAATTCCAAGTTGTTCCTAGTTTTTTCTTTTGCTTCTTTCGATACGGCAACAACGGTGTTATTGCAGAAAAATGAGGAGGGGCGAGAGAAGCCCATTGCCTTCTTCAGTAAGGCATTAAGAGATGCAGATATCAAGTATGAAATCATGGAAAAACAGGCCTATGCTTTAGTGAAAGCTCTCAAAGATTTCAGAGTTTACATATTGCATTCACAGGTAATTGCATACGTTCCTTCAGCTTTTTTGAAGGACATCCTTGTACAGCCCAACGTAGATGGGAGAAGAGGCAGATGGATCGCTAAAATCCTAGAGTTCAACTTAGAGATAAATCCCACCAATTTGGTCAAGGGGAAAGGTTTAGCCAAGCTACTAGCTGAATCCAATTGTGAAGCCTTGGGAGTTAGTTTCATCAGCACTCGCTCAGGAATTCAACAAGATGAGTTCCCCAGCCAACTCTCTCAAGATGGCTTATCGTTGGCAGATTGTTCCTGGTATCGTGACATTTTGTACTTTCTGTGGGAATTGAAGCCTCCGGATGGAATGGGAAAAAGCAGGGCAAGAGCTTTAAAGCTCAAGGCGGTCAGGTATTGTCTCATTGAGCAAGTCTTGTACTAGAGAGATCCTTTAGGGATGCTACTGAGATGTTTGAATCCACCAGAAGCCCAAAGAGTTATGTTTGATTTCCATGAAGGCCTTTGTGGGGGGCATCATTTCTGGAAGACCACAGCTCACAAGATCCTCAGGGATGGATATTACTGGCCTACTTTATTCGCTGATGTCTACAGAGTAATCAGAGCTTGCATCAAATGTCAAAAGTTCTCAGGAAAGCAACATATCAAATCGTTGCCATTGAAGCCTATAGTAGCTCCAGCACCTTTTCAGCAATGGGGGTTGGAATTCATTGGATAAATTCATCCTCCCTCAAGTGGTCAACACCGATGGATTCTGACAGCAACAGATTATTTGACCAAGTGGATAGAAGCTGTCCCCACCAGAAGCGCATCACACAAAGTAATTATCAGCTTCCTGGAGGATATCATAGCCAGATTTGGCTATCCCAGCAGGATCATCATCGATAACGCTGCTTCTTTCAGGTCTGAGCCTCTAATTAAGTTCTGCGAATAGTTCCAGATCTCACTAATCCACTCCACCCCCTACTATCCCCAAGGCAACGGTTTAGCAGAGTCCTCCAACAAAAGCCTGATAAGGATCATTAAAAGACTATTGGAGGACAACAAAAGGGCTTGGGATTTGAAGTTGAAATTTTCCCTGTGGGCTGATCGAATAAAAACAAAGAAATCTCTCGGCACTTCGCCTTTTCAGCTGGTCTACGGAATAGAGGCGGTTTTTCCTACTCAACTCACCTTACATGTGGCGAAATTCATTCAAGACTATGAGGGAGAACCAGATCATATGATCAGAAGAATTCATCAGATAGTGGAAGTGCAATAGATCAAAGAACAGGTGAGGACCACAACTCATAGTCATCAGGAAAAGGTCAAACAAGCTTTTGACCGGAGGGTCAAGAAGAAAGAATTCGAGATCAGGGATTTGGTATTTAAGTGGGACGCCCCTAGACAGGACAAAGGCAAACACAACAAGTTTGACACCCTCTGGATCGGCCCCTTCAAAATATCTGAGGTTTTTTCAAACAACACGTATGGGTTGCAAGATCTGGAGGGTGAATAGGTTTTCAACAGCCCAGTGAATGGGCATTTTCTAAAAAAATGTTTTATTTGAGCCTTAGACGGCTCCCTTGTTTGTAAATATTGTCTTCTAAGTTCTTTGTTTATGTTTCTTTTTGCATGTTTCGGCTTAATAAGTGACTCCATAGCCTAATAGCAAGGCACTGAAGCTGCGGAAGGAGTCCTTAGAGCATCGCAGGGATGACTCTATCCCCCATGGAGCCTAATGTTAGCGATTATTTTTGTCATTAGGCGCAGAAGCACCCAGGTCTGCAGATTGCATAGAAAGTGTCCAAGCGCAGCACGGGAGAATCATTGTTTTTCCAAGTAGCGGGTCAAGCGAGCAGGAAAAATGTCATCGACAGCATCCAAGAGCTATTTACAAATAATAACGACGGTCGCTGGGTTTTCGGAGCTACCGAAGTGCCTGAGGTTTAGCGCAGGGGACAACTCTCATATTTCACAGCAGGCTTGGGTCATCCAATCCAACTGGGACAGGTGGCGGCCTGTCGGCATATCGCAAATCAGGGTTTCGGGGAACAAGGAGCCCTCAGCTCATTGCACTTGGAAATGCCGATCGATGAAACACCGAAAGCACCTTTGGTGCCAAGCCCACGGTCTTAGCCCTGGGTCATATCAAGAGAGCCTATAAAGGGGGATAGCCCCTTTTATAATAGCGCATACTTTCTGGGCTGTTCATCCTAAGGACGCATGGCGCAAGATCTGGCCGCATCGGCATTTCGACATTCGGGAGTTCGTGGGGTGAAAGTCCTATGTCTTTGAACATCGCGAAACCCTGAACCCCGACAGTGCTGAAAGAGCCGAAACTGGAGCCCGCGACAACATGAAACACTTTCATTCGTCCATCCAAAAGGGGACACCTGGCGGCAAACTAAGCCATCTCAGCGTTTCACGTATTGCGACTCCAAGGTGAAAAAAGCAGCTCCGTTATGTTTCGATGCACGAGATGCCGAGATAATCCTAGGCCCATAGCAGCGTCGGGTAAGTTCAGGACCATCAGATCTCAGAGGGATGCGTGGCACCAGATCGAGTCACCTTGGCTTTCCACTCATCGCGATTTCTAAATGCAGGGATTAGCTCCTTCCCATTCGCGAACACCGAAAGCGCCGTGGTCACAGCCCTTGGTCACTTGGAGGAAGAAGGGAGCTTTGTAAAGAAGGCCAAGGCACCGAGTTCAGTTACAGAGGGGATGATCGTGACCTCCATGTGTCATCTAATCTGACCCCGATACTGGTTTTCACCTGGAGTTAATGAAGATAAGAAAAGGTGGTTGAAACCTCTCCTCAGGCATTAAGTGCACAGTATGGATAATCTGGAAAGAGGTGTGCTTGAGAGGTCCTGTGTATCAATTTTCTCAAAGAAGCCATGCCGAATTCCTCGACTCAACAAAGAAGTCTACGCACGCTAGCTCAGTGCTTAAATGGCTCAGCTACCCTCCTTGCCGGAGCCATGCGCAGTTAAGATGGCGCCTGAAGAAAGGTATCAGTATGAGTTTGACTGAAGTGACACCAAGCCTTGGGTGATTGGGCATGCCTATGTGAGGTGAATTTTCCTGAGTACATAGACTCAGTCCTGGTATTTTGTAATCTATCGATGGTAGAGAAGAGCTCGCTACTGTAAAGTTTTAAGAGTTATTCTAGTTTACTGGTTATGCATCTGTATATGAGATATCTTGTTTTATGACAAACAGTTTTTCTTACTCCATCTAATTTCCGTCTCATTCTAAGAGAGTTTGTGATTGACTGATTCGTGCGAATTATTGCAGTTATGTTATGATAAAATATTTATTGTTGCATTATTGCATTCTCTGGCTTTTGCGTTTGAATGTAAGATGATATTGTGTTTGGATGTCTTCTTCCATAGCCTGTTAGAAACCCGATGTTAATAACAATCCTCTGCTTTCGTCTTATATAAGTCTTCGCATGTTCACCCTTTACTACAGCTCACTGTTTGAAGTTTATATAAGACCTCACTCACATATGCATGCCTGGCCTAGTTTTGGAGTTGGAATGATATTGTTTTGAGTTGGCTTCCATTCGATCATCCAATCTATAAATCATCGTGACATAAAACTGATGGGCGTCGGGCTATGCTCCTGCTAGCAATCCAGGAGTGACTTCCATCGCTAACAGATTCCACCACCATACATAGGGGGACCATTAGGTCAATCTCAATATGTAGGAGGCCCATCTGTTCCATCATAGTAAATGTGTGGAAAATCAAGACAACCACCTTACATGGATGGACAACCTCAAAAACCAAATTATATGGGAGGACCATCTAGTTTTTTCATCTTGCTACAACATGGATATGGTCCTACTAGTATTCCCATGCAATATGGATATCACCAATATTCATAGCCTAAATGACAACTAACGTTCTTGGATATGTTGAATCTTCTAGATCTTTTGCGTTTAACAAACGATCCCATCCTTCATGCCCCAGTTTGGCCCACCATCCCTACCAAATTACCATTTGACATTCAGAAATTTGACGAAAAACATGGGGAAGATACTAACAATCATATTATGACTTTCCATTTATGGTGTTCTTCCAACTCTTTGATGGACGATTCCATCCATATTATACCTTTTTAAAGAACACTTACATGTGAAACATCGAAATGGTATATCGAGCTATAGCATAACTACTTTGTCAACTTTAATTCTCTTACCATGGACTTTCTAACGCACTTTCATTTTCTTATATGGTATGATATCGGTAAAACAAAATTGATATCACTCTGAAAATTCACTTCCACTAACATATTCGATCATATTCATCAGTGGATAAGGTGGAGACGGTTGATTAAAGTTCCCATTCTGGACCAACTCCTCATGGATTGGATTACAAAGTCTCTCTTTCCTCTCATTTCCCGTGATGTTTCTATGGGAAACATTGTTACTAAGGAGCAGGATATTAGCCATGCAAAATATTTTGATTTGGTTTATTCCTAGTCTGATACACTTTACGATATGATCCCTCACACTCCTCGTCCATCGAACGATCCATCAAGACCTACTCTGGAACTTATTTTCATTTCAAACACCAACACTACTTATGATCCTACTCAAACCCCTGAGGTGAATGCGGTCCAATCCACTTCATCTTCAAAACCAAGAGGTAAGAAGAAAAAAAAGGTTAAATCCAAGAAATCTTTTAACGAGAAGGATAATCCTAAGACTTCTGATACTCAACTGACTATTTAACCTAAATCTCCTTGTATGATTTGTGAGGAATAACACTACATGAAATACTTCCATCATCGTGAGGCTATGACTAAATATCTAAAGGGTACGTCCCAACAGGTTCAGTGGCAACATTTCGTTGCTCAAAATCCTTCCCCTCCAGAAGGGTGAAACACAGGTTGTTCCCACCATGGGGATGCTTCCACAAGCACCTCAGATGTGTACATGTTTAAGACAATTAATGTCATGACTCGAGAAAATACCTATGGCACTCCTCCAAGTGATCAAACTAAAGGTAAGGTTGTTTATCAACCCTCTTGTTCCACTCCTCCTCCATTTTCCATTCCTCTTCAAATTGAGAATCCAATCTCTAATGTAGTGTTGTGCTTGCTCAAGAGCATAATTCAAAAGGTTACATTTAATCCCAATGACTGCATTGACCAAAAATACAACATCGTTGAATATTTGGTGCAAGATCCTTGTGCTATTTCATCCCTTGAAGTTATACAACATTGTCCAAGTCATCGTAGAACCCTGTCGTCAGCCATTGGCACCATGGATCCTGAGGAGTTGAACCTGATTAGGCTTAATCTAGATTATTTTAAGGAGAGGTTCTCCCACCACTTAGCATCCCAAATTCAAGTTTTGGTTGGTGGAAAGAAAATCCATCACACTGTTTTGGATGATGGATCCTTCATTTATGTCATGTCTTTGCCTTGTTGGAGATCCCTTGGTTCTCCTACACTTACCCGGTCTCCTACCACCTTTAAATTGTTTGATGGACATGGTTTCCAACCTCACAGACTCTTGCAATATTTCACTATAACATTGAAGGATAAGATTGTTTCAGTTGATATCGAAGTGTCCAATGCACACTTGGATTGTAATTTGTTACTTGGTCGTACTTGGTTCTATGTGATGGTTGTCGTCTCATCTTCATTGTTTCATATCTTACGATTTCCCCATTAAGAAAAAATTATCATTGTTGACAAACTTGACTATACAACTCCAGATCTCCACAATGCTACAGTGAATAATGTCCCTTTTCTAGGACATAACAGTTTTGAGAGTATAGGAGTAGGTATCCTTAAGGATTCCTTGCTCATGGGGGTTTTTCCTTTTCCTTCTCCTGTCATCACCAATGTTTCCACGTTAAACATGATTTCGAATTAGGTGGGACAATCCTTAGAATTATCTTATCCTTTGGTAGTACCTAGTCTCAACGAGCATAGTTCAACATCTCTGCCAGTCTTGGTAAAAAATGAAATAGACCCTCCTCCATTAGAATCAAGTCTCCCTATGGGTCGAGTACTTGAACCTTATTTTCCTCAACCTAGTGAAAATGTTCTCATTAGTAACCAAACACCTAAATCAGGAAGAAGAAGATTCACTGTAGGAAATGAATTGGTAAATACATGAGAATAGGTTACCAAGATCAGTTTGTGTTCTTTCTCATGCTCATTAAAACATCAGAATAGGTTACCAAGAATACTTTAATCTCTTTTTCAGACTCGTAAAATCTATACAAAAAAGGAACTCTTTGGATTTTCCTTTAATATCTTTTCAGACTCCCTAAACATGAAAATATTTCTGAGTGAACTTGCTTCCTTTCACACTCATTAAAAATGTCTTGAAAGGGCTTCTTTCGAGTGGTTGTTTATATCTTTTTCGGCCTCGCAAGACTAATTATGAAAAAGGAACACTCTAGTCAAGCATGATTAGAATAGTTCTCCCCTGTATTGTTTTACACTTTTTTAGGCTTGGGAGCCTAAATTTATGAAAAATTCATCCATGGAGTCGTCTTTAAGTTCTGTTTAGACTCTCTAAATTTGAAAAAACACCGAGTTTACCTTCTTTGGGCTCGTAAAAATATGCATCAAAGGACCTATGTGAGTCCAATATCCAGGACCCACACAGATCAAACCCCTCCTTCTTCAGGTTCTTTAAACATCTGTTGGGGGACTCATCCAAAGGATGAGCTATACCGAGAACAAGTTATCCTCCTCTAGCTTGTTAAAAAATAAAGAGGTACTCATCTATTTGGATGGGGGGGGAATTGAAGGAATTGGATCAAGTTTTTGGAAGCCTTTATAGAAGCTATTGTTGTCTCCCTTGAACATGACATTTTTTTGCATCTCATATTATAGTTGGGTAATCCTCTTTTCTACGATTCATACCAATTCCATGTGTCGCCATACTTTTTCGTCCAATCTAAGAGTGCTCTTTTTTTTCATCACATTATGTTATTGGTACTTGTCGAGTCAATTTTGCTAAGTCAGTTTTTGTTCTTAATAATGTTCAAGGGAATTTTCACTTCAAACCATCCATCTATAGTATTACATACTCATTCAATTCACCATCTCACATCACTTTCCTATGTCAGTTTCACATCGATTATGGGGGATACATGGGGGCCTTCCTTCGATGAGTCTGTTCTTGTCGACTTCAACACATTATCCAGGAATTAGACTTAGAAACCAGTTATTACCTTGGGACCTGCATGCCTCAATGGTAGGCCTCCTTTATTTCTACAATGGGTTTACATCAATGACCCTGGATCAATCGATTCCATGACTATTCGACCTCAGCTCATTATTCACATTTGTTGGAATGTACTAGGGTGCCTTGGGATTCATTGACATAATTGGTGATTTCCCTCGCACCTGTTAATGGTTTACATCAAGGACTGATAATCAAGTGGTTTCTACCATGTTTGACATCAAATCATCTATTCACATGGTTATGTTCGTACCACATCGGGATCGGGACGAAGACCCTAGGTTGGGAACTCACTCTTTTGTGTGCTTTTCCTAGTTTGCGATGGAGATCATTTGAGCGTACAAAATATTTTAGTACAATCACCATGTTGGCAATCTTAATAATATATATACTATCACATAGATCCACATTGTATTGATCCATGGCTATGTTTTTTCATCTCATAGCTCCATTGTGTATTGTTTGTGGTTGTGATCAGGTCATGTCATGGAGGTATGGATCTACTTTATATATTTGGTGGCCATATCCTTAGTTAGTATTCTCATGGATCCGTAGTGTATTGGTTGATGGATGTGCTTTGAGTCATCTATCATTTTGAGCATAGGTATGCATGTCTAAAAAATGGAACATATATTAATATTGTTTTATGATTGTTTGCATCTTCTTCGAGGTTCTCCAACTCCAACACCCTTGCATTGAATAATTGTAAAGTTTTTAGGCCATCAGTTTCTCTTCTAACCTCACACTTTAGGATGCATCTGTTACACATCAAAATGTCACATTTTCATTTCATACCCTATGTGTTGCAAGTGTCACAAAGTGATGTATGCATCTCGGTAAGTGTCGTATGCACTGTTGAAAGTGTCGTATGCAACTTCCCAATTGTCAAATTCACTTTGTCAATTGTCACCACCCTTCGACACCATTAAAATAGTTGTTCATGACCCCTAATTCATATGGGAGGAGGAAACCCATCATTTCTAGGTCAAAACACACATTTTCCTTGGAAAATTCGACCTTTTTTCGGGAATTTTTGAAGGGTGGCAGCCCCCTGGCCATGTGTAGGGAGTTTCATTTCTCCCCTTCCCATGTGTAGGGAGCACAACTTTGGGCATATGGTGCCATGTCTCTCCTCTGTGGGAGTGACATTCTTGTTGAGGGAAAAGGGGGATCTCTTTCAGCTTATTCTATGGGCCAACTCTTTCAGTTTAGGTTGTTTGTGTTCAACCCCCATACCTTGGATTCACTTTAGGATCTGATCCAAACCTCAAGGAACCATATCCTCAACCATATCTCTCATTTTCTCATGTTTTTTTTGCCTCTCAATTATATATATTGGGGATTTCCAAGGTAAAGGGAGGGAGTAATCAGTCAAAGTATCATCATTTTGATCTTGGTATATTCATGAAAGGGATGGATAAGGAGAGATTGTAGAGGTCGTTTCTACATCAATCATGGTCTGTAAGTATTCTCTTTGGGTTACAATTTGAATATACTTGGCCTATTTCCTTCAATATTGTGTATTTGTGCATGTTATTTTCTATTGTTGTTCCATTCTTCGTAGATGAATTTGTTTTTGCTAATCAACTAGAGTAGGATATAGTCGTTTCTCTTTGTTTCCTATTGTAGGTATAAAATTATGCTAGGGAGTTTAAATATCAAGATCAGATTGGAAGTAGCGAGGAAAAACTTTGAAAAAGGTGCATCACACCCTTTCTCCCTCTCTCTTTCTGATTGGTTAAATTGCGTTCAAAGGAATGTTAGTGTCCACTTGTAGTGTTTTTGTCTTGGTATAAGGTTCTATAATCCAGGGGAGGTTTCATCTATGCACAGGGGAAAAAATTTGTAACGTTAGGAGGGATAGGCATCTCTGGGTCCTTCTTGTATTCTGTCCCTGCATATGGATATTCTTCTATGGATACCACTTGGCGTGACCACCAAGCAAAGATAGAATCATCCCATGGATCTACTATAATCCCTCCTCCCTACCTCAGTAATACTTTTGTTCATCTATCCATTGCACCATATTGAGTATAGTGAGGATGGATGTCCATTATAGGACCAATCATAGGTATCCTCTCAAAGAAGAAACAACATAGGAGGATTCCATAGATAAAGTTTTTCATTTTTCCTTATTTACATTCTGTCAATTGGGCATTAATACATATAAACAATGTTGTGCTGCAATTATACAATTTTGGCCTCAAACTTTCTCTGGCATAAAAAATCATTTCCCGAGAGGTTTTATGCAACGATGTTGATCCTATAATGCAGGAAATAAATAATACAATTATCTTCATATTGATATTTTTAATCTCCCCTATTGGGAGTTAGCTCCCAAATTTTTGTGTCTCGACTGATCAGTACAATGCAAGGTATTCATTGATCGTGAGACCAATGGATCATTTACCTTTTAAATTCATGACATATTCTCACTGAGGTAGCCTAGTAAGAAAGTATATATCCTCCATTTCAATATTTAAATATTACCCCCTGATCATGAGAGCATCTGCATCGGGTTCCCAATAATCTATCAGAGTTGCAGGTAGTCTTTGTTGTGCCCTTCTTCCATTGCAACGAAAAAACTTGTATAATATGCATCTCCAGAGAGAATATTTGGCCTCTGGACCATTCATCATATCTTATCAACTTCCTTGTTCTCCCTCTCCCTCCACTCTATCACCATCCTGCAAAATCAAAATAAGTTTCCGAGTCAAATCTAGTTAAAATCAATATTTCCATAGGTGTATGTGACTTCTAGTTAATACAATTGCGTATGTATGTGACTCACATAAAGAAAAGTCAAATATATGTCTAAGTGACTTTTAAAAATCATTTCCTACTAAATATTCCACCAAATCCAAAGACTTGTGGATAAAAACGAAGAGGAGGAAGCG
Organism: Picea engelmannii; assembly: GCA_009831015.1. Lineage (NCBI taxonomy): Eukaryota > Viridiplantae > Streptophyta > Pinopsida > Pinales > Pinaceae > Picea > Picea engelmannii. The sequence continues at coordinate 830,059 of ML799512.1, read as the reverse complement.
ATTACTTACTTGGTCCAAGTGGTTCTGGATTCCGAGCCTTATGTACCTTGTACCAGTCTTTGGAAGTTCGAAAGGTAAAAATGGATCTAATGCTCTCCAAAGGGTAAAACTAAAAATGAAATGGTAAAAATGAGTTTTACACCTATTTTAACACATTTTTTCCACTTTTTACACATAGATCTCATTTTTACACAGATTGGCATATCTAGTGGCATTTTTTTAATTTCTTCGACATCTATTGTGCTCTTTATTGGCATATAGAATAGGTACCACCTGTTAGGAACCATATCTATTATAATAGAATAAAAAATAAATATTGCAGTGAATAATGGTGGAATAACAACAAAGAACAAAAATATAGCAGCATAATAATAGAATATATGGAACCACAACACCAAAATAATACCTTCATTGATAGGATACAATGTTCACTTGCCTCTTCAAGGGGGAAACCTCTAGTAGAGCAGAGCTCTATTACAATAATTCTCAAGAAAAATCCCTCTCATACCTTCTACTCTTATTTATACTAATTCTATATTCTGAAAAACATTCTAGAGGAACATCTTTCTAGAATCAAAATATTCTATTAGGTATTCTTACATTGACTTGCTCTTATTTATTAAATGGGCTTTATTAACTAGTATCGACCTTTATTACATGGAAATATATTGTTCTACCTATATGAGAAGTTAGGGGTTTAGGTCCCTAACATGCCCTCCCCCTTTAAGAACAACCTTGTCCTCAAGGATTGAGATGAGGAAATTACTAGAGAATAGTGGTTGGATCCCAAGTGGCATCTTCTAGAGTTGTATCTTTCCACTACACTAACACCTCCTTGATGGTGCACTAACAGATATGATGTTCACATTGATCCAAGACTACATGTGGATGGAACCATATGGAACCTTCAACATCCAACTCTAGAATATTGGTTTGAGTTTCGTACTTAGTTCCAATCACCTTTTTTAAGCATGAGACATGAAAAACATGATGGATCTTAGAATGAATGGGTAGAGCTAATTGATAGGTAATTGGTCCCACACTCTTGAGAATGTTATAAGGACCATAAAATTTTGGAGAAATATTTTGATAGTGTTCAGCTTTGAGTAAAGTCTTCTTGTAAGGATGTAGACGAAGAAACTCCTGGTCTCCTGTAGCAAATTGGTGTTTTGAATTTCCTTGATATGCATGTTGTTTAATATTATTCTGACCCATGAACAAATTTTCTTTGAGAGAACAGAGAATGGAGGCATACATTGTAAGTTGTTTTTCAACCTTCTGAACCTTTGAGACCCCTCGTATGTAGGAAATAACTAACGAGGGATTTTGTTTGTATACTACTTCAAAAGGAGTCATGCAGGTAGCAGTATGGTAATATGTGTTCTATCACCATTAAACTACGGGTAACCATTTAGCCCATTGATGTTTTTGGTCAGATGAAAAATACCTCAAATATGTTTCCAGAAACATTTTGACAACTTCAATTTGGCCATTAGTTTGTGGGTGATAAACAGTACTAAGATGTAATTGTGTGCCCTAGAGCCTGAAAATTTCTTGCCAAAAATTGTTGGTGAAAGTGGGATCTCTGTCAGATACAACAGAATGAGGCATGCCATGAATCATGAAAATATGAGCCACTATGGATTTTGTGAATGGGTGTTGAAGAGAAAAAACATGAGCATATTTGGAAAGGAGATCAACTACCACCATGATGACTAACTTATTTTTAGATTTAGGTAAGCCCACAATGAAATCCATAGAAATGTCCCTCCAAATCGCTGGTGGAATCAGAAGCAGTTGAGGTGTGACCAGAGTTTTGACATTTTCCCCCTTGTTGCATTGAAAGAAATCACATTCATCCAGAAAGGTGCAAACGTCTTTTTTCATACCATCCAAGAAAAAAGAATGATTAACTCGTTCATAGGTTTTGGTAAACCTGGAATTCCCTATTGTGGGTGAAGCATGAAGCTCATCAAGCACTGTGGATTTAAGGCATGATTGTTGGCTTAAATATAGACGGCCTTTGTAGTGAACCTCTTCATTGTTCCAAGAGTATGATGGACAAACTAGAGAATTGTCTTGCAATTGTTGTATCACTCGATAAGTTTTGGGGTCTTGTAGCCATTCCTGGCGAACAACTTGGAGCTAATCTGGTACAATAAAGGAGAGGGAAAAGAGGGATCCTTCTTCTTTGTACTTTCTAGAAAGAGAATCAACCACTACATTTTATTTTCCGTTCTTACAAATAATCTCATAATCATAACCAAATATCTTGGTCACCCATTTTTGTTGCTCCTGGGATGAAATCATCTGTTCTAGGAAATACTTGAGGCTTTGATGGTCGGTTTGAATTTGGAAGCATTACCCAAAGAGATAAGGATGACAGATATCCACAACATGAAGAATAGACACAATTTCCTTTTCATAGATTTATTGTCCAAGATGTTGCTCCTAGAGTGGTTTTCTAGTGAAGGCCAAGGGTCTAACCTCTTTCATGAGTACTATACCAATGCCTTTCCCGGAGGCATCACATTCAAGGACAAAATTCTTTGTGAAGTCAGGAAGGGCCAAGATAGGAGTTGTGCACATGCCTTCTTTCATTGCTTGAAATGATTGATCAAATGATGGAGTCCAAGTGAAAAAATTATTTTTTAGGAGATCACTAAGAGGCGCTACAATGTTTCCATAATTCTTAACAAATTTCTGATAATATCTTGTTAAACCCAGAAAACAACGAAAACTCTTGAGATTTTTTGGGCACGACCAATCTTGCATAGCGTCAATTTTCTTAGGATCCACCCTTTCACCATCCTTGTCGACAATATGACCCAAGTACTCCACTTCTGAAGCTCCAAAGGAACATTTAAATTTATTGAGAAAAATTCGGTGCCGAGAGAGTAGACTAAAAACTTGATCCACATGGGTAAGATGGTCTACCCATGTTTGACTATATATGAGAATATCATCAAATAAAACTAGTACAAAATGACGGATAAAAGGACAAAAAACATGGTTCATGAGACTTTGGAAAGTAAAGGGAGAATTACATAGGCCAAAGGGCATGACCAAGAATTCATAGTGATCCTCAAGAGTGTGAAAATAAGTCTTAGTAATGTCTTCCTCTTGCATACGTATCTGGTGGTAGCTAGAACGTAGATCAAGTTTAGTAAAATACTGAGCACCACTTAATTCATCTAAGAGATCATCAATGACATGAGTGGGAATTTTTTCTTTGATGGTGAGTTTATTCAGGGTGCGAAAGTTGGGACACCTACACCAAGTACTTTGTTTTTTGAGTACCATGACCACAGATTAAGAATAGGGGATGGTACTAGGAAGAATAACACATGCGGCTAGAAATTCTTGAAAAATGTTCTCAATTTCATTCTTTTGGGAAAAGGTATGAAGATAAGGGATAACATTGGGAGGAAGACGTGATCCAGATGGATATTGGTGGACATCCACCTATTCTAAATTCCAACTACCTCATCTAAACAGTTTTCAGTTTTGCACGTTTCTTTGTAATGAGAACATTTCTTTGTAATTGTGGTTTCTACACTTATGGGGATTTCTTGAAACCCTACATAGCATCTAGGTGGATATTGGTTCTTTCCCACTGATTCCAACTAGCTTATTTTGGAAGTTTTCAGGTCAGTACATCTTTTTGTACTTTTAGGGCCATTTTGGGGCTCTAAACAATGTTTTCTTGGCTTGACACAATCAAACTATAGACAGAGTCATATTTTGATGTCATAATGCATATTTATCGAAAATACCTTTCCAACGGTCTATCTCCCGCCTAAAATGAAGATTGTATGAAAAAGTTATGACCCCGAGAAGTTAATGTACTAACTTACCCCAACGGGGCCCACATGAAGTTTTGCGCTTCATCTCCTAGGGTTAGATATTTGGATGTCTACGGTTTTGGAATTCTCGTTTATCATAAAAATTCCTTGAGAGAATCATTGTAATCATCTTCTTGAAAATGAGATTAGTTGTCACATCTCTTCTCAGAGATAAAGATGCCACCATTCTAGTGAGTCTTGCACTCTATATTTTTACAGTCTCTGTACAATTATTTAATTAATAGAAATAATGTATTACTGTATTTCTTTGTTTTTGACAATTTTTATGTGTATTTCATTGTAATATCTTTTCTTTCATTTCATTCCAAAAATAATATGGATCACTGGTATCAGAGCATGATGATCTTGATCATTTTTTAGTGCATGTCCCTGAAGAGGTCCAAGTATAGAAATTTGGGTCTCGAGCTTGTATCTATTGAGGAAAATCACTCTTGCATACCCAAGAAACCCTCTATGGAGGTAGAAAAGAAAATTGACGAAGCAAATGATTCTATTAACCTATTGCTTGAGAAATCTCTCGCATGACAGAGGGACGAAATGATGGATAATTTTTCCCACATCCTTCAACACCTACTGAGAGAAACAAGTGCATATTCATCAATCTTCCACTTTGGAGGAACCTCTCCCTTCAAGGTACAAGTCCATTTTTATATTCCCATAATTGAAGGGAAGATAGATGCAGATGCCTTAGAAAAATGGTTGAATATGCTAGAAGGTTATTTATTTGTTCACAATTTTTTCGACAGGGAAAAGATCACCTTTGCACTCCTCAAGGATATCCCCCATGTCAAAACTTAGTGCGAAACTTACTGGGGGGAAATTTCCATAGAGGAATCTGGAATATATGGGGCCGAGCCCACTTGGGTTTGTTTTTTCAATGTGGTCAAGGAACAATACTACCTTGTTGATAACTATGAAGACCAGTACATGAGATGGAACGCACTGTAGGAAGAGAAGAGCCAAACAATGTCAAAGTTCACAAATAATTTCCATACCTTGTGCACCAAGTTGGGTATCAAATACTCTGAGCGACATATGTTTCTAAAATATCATGGGGCTCTACATAGGTACATCCAAACCAAAATGGATTTCCTAAACATCTCATGATTGGGAGTTGCCTATCAATATGATGTCAAAACCGAGTAGAAATTTAGGCACCAGAACAAATGGGATTTTAGGTCTGTAAATATGCAACAACCAAAGAATGGTAAATACAGCCCTAACCAACAACCTCCTGAAAACCAGTCCAAGACACAGGAAAATAAGGGTAAATGAAAGATGAAGAATGACACTAGGAAGTGGTGTGACTTCCACAAAATCTCATGGAACAATACCGATGAATGTTGCTCGAAACAGTCATTGGTGGTAGAGGTCAAAGACAAGGAGACGAACCTTGATTCAGAATCTCTTCCAGAAAATATTGAAAATGGACATATCATTGAAACAGACACCATTGCTACTACCGCAACCGAAAAAATTTAATCAAAATAAACAACAGATCCTGAATAGGGGGAGAGCCTCTTCCATTCACAGATGTGGGTGAAGGGGACCCCATTGAATTTCATTATTGATAGTGGTAGCCAGAGGAACCTCATCTCAGCTGAGGTCTTCAAACAGTTGGGGTTGTTAACAACACCACACCCACATCCATACAACATTAGGTGGCTTCACTAGGGACGAGATCTCTGTGTCAACAATTTCTGTTGTCCTATGGTATCCAACCCTTCAAGGATGAGGTAGTGTGTGATGTTTCCCCTCTTGATGTCTGGGACATTATTTTTGTCCAACCATATATGTGGAAACATCATTCTATTTATGAGTCTTGACCCCATATTGTTATTATTACTCTGGGGGTCATCTCTACAGGCTACCAGAGGTAGTTCCGACTATTGTTCCACCAAAACAATGTCGCAAGGTAATATCTCATACTGAAAAATTCAACCTCTTCACAGTCTTTTCAAAGGATGCATATGAGGCCACTACAACCATTGCATCCTCAACACCTTCTATCTAGCAGAAGAATATTGCAGAAGAGAAAGAAAATATTGTTTCTTCACCTACAATGGTACCTACACAATGCATCGTCAAGCCCATAGACAATAGGTTGGTGGAATAGATTCAACCCCACCAACAATAGGTTCGTGACAACCTTCCACAAACCAAGTAGTGCAACTTCTCCAACAAGGCACGCAACTCACCAAGATTTAGATTCAGAAAACTATTTCCCCTCTTTCCCAGTAACTCAATGCAATGGATACCATTACTTCCTAATGGGGGAGGATTGATCTAGGTGGATATTGGTTGCCATCCACCTGTTCCAAATTCCAACTAGCTCATCTGGACAGTTTTCAGTTCAACACGTTTATTTGTAATGAGGAATTTTCTTTATAATTGTGGGTTTTTCACTTATGAGGTTATCTTGAATCCCTACAAAAAATCCATGTGGATATTGGTAGCCACCCACATATTCCAACTGGATTTTTTTGGAAGTTTTCATGTCAGTACATCTTTTTGTACTTCCCATACCGTTATGGGGATATAAACATTTTTTTCTTGGCTTCCCATAGTCAAACTTTAGATGGTGTCATATTTTGATGGCATAATGCATAGTTCTCGAAAATACCTTTCCAACAGGCTATCATGCGCCTAAAACATATATCATATGAAAACGTTATGACCTCGGGAAGTTAATGTACTAATATACCATAATGGGGTCCACATGACTTTGGGCGCTTCATCTCCTAGGGTTAGGTTTTTGTATGTCTAGGGTTTTGGAATTCTTGTTTATCATAAAAATTTCTTTAGAGCCTCATTGTAATAATATTCTTGCAATTGATCTTATATGTCACATATCTTCTTAGAGATAAAGATGACACCATTCTAGCGAGTCTTGCAATTTGTATTTTTATAGTCTTTGTACAATTCTCTCATTAATAGAAATCATGTATTGATGTATTTTTCTGTTTCTAGCAATTTTTATGTGTATTTCATTGTAATATTTTTTCCTTCATTTCGTTCCAAAAATAATCTGTATCAAGACTGTCGGGGATGAGAGGAATGGAATGATCGTGAACACCACGAGAAGGAGGAAATCCCTGGGGAGTGGAAAAAATAACTTGGTGTTTGGAGATGATACATTGGAGGTCAGGATGCACCAAAAGAATCTCAATTGCTTGGATAGAATGAAGTTGGGAAATAATGTCGATATGACATTTTTTTAGGAGCTTTTCCATTCTATGGGAATTGATGATCTTAGGGGATCCTACTATGATTCCTTGGAATTTATATTGGTGTCCCACATGTTGGAATTGCATGGTTAATTCCATAAAATCCATGAGGATGGGACCAAGAGTGCATAACCATTCCGCATCGAGCACAATATCAAAACCAACCATATCAATATAAAACATATGGTATTTCAAGTGGTACTTCCCAGTTTGGAGACACACATTTTCACAACACCCCCCACATTTGATGGAACCACCATTGGTAGTCATGATTTTAAAGTTGTTAACTGCCTGTATATAACAATGTGTTTCTTGGGAAATATAATGGTGAATAAAATTATGAGTCCTGTCATTTTCAATTAAGATGATGTCCTTTTGATTCTTAATGTAGCCAATGATATTGAGAGTTTGGGGAGAAGAGAATCTAGTGAGAGAATTCAATGAAATGATCAATTCTACTTCTGGTTGGTTAGAGGGTGGAGCAATATCATTTGGCTCTGGTAACTCTACCACAGGGGGGGTCTTAATCTCTTCTTCATAAACATCCTTAGAGATGGCCATAAACAACTTTTTCCTTACACTTTTTCCCTGGGAAATATTTGTGATCACAACTATAACAAAGGACCTTGAGTTGGCGTTCTACCATTTCATCCCGAGTTAATTTCTAGATCTTGAGGGGAGTGCAAGGAGGGGTAGGGTTAGTAGGTCAAGAGTGATGAATAAATGAAGGTTTGTGGGTCTGAGAAAAGATAATTTTTTGGATGAATGGGCTGAATCGGGTTCTACCTTAGTTCTCCAACAAAACCCTTTTCACCATCGACCCTTCTAGTAAAACAGAAGGCTACACCATGCATAGAGTGCACAACATAGTCTCACTTGAGATGGTTTATGGGTGACTGCAGGATGCAGGTGTCTGTAGTTATGGAAGGGATTGGGGTTTTTTATTCTTACTGTTGTGTCCCTTTCATCTCTTGAATGAGAAAAATAAGGGAACTTGCAATTATAGTTGGGCCTGCTATACATGATAGAGGTTAGTGTATGAATCAAACAATTCAATCACATGAAATAAACAAACAACTAAGCTAGAAACAACTAAATAAATGACTAAAGAAATAAAACTAAAATGCATGAGGAAATTAGAACCAAAATCAATCAAACAAATGACCAATAATCATGCCACCAATGGATAACTATATTAGTGGGAAACAACCATAGAGAAAGGAGGACTTATGGATCCCCTCTTCCTCCTTGGGAGGGCTCTTGAGTCCCCTATGTGAGATGTCTTCTTAAAATGATAAACTAGAAAGAAAATGGTGAAGAAATCCAAGCCTATTCCCTCTAGAGGTGAGGCGAATAGCGTATTGATATGATGCTAGTATGCTCCAAGAAGAAAATAGGTTTCTTGAAGGAGAATAGAGGTAGCATAACAATACAATGATATTCTTGAATTATTAGTGTGCCCACGGCCTCCTTTTATAGCATGTCTTTGAGGCAATATCCAACTGGTCTTTAGTGTGAACAAGGGGCCCTTTAGGGCACCCTTAGGTCTTTGATCAGCCCCCCATTTGGATTTAGCTCAGATTTGAGGGTCAAATCAAGTTAGGAGCTAGTCCAGAAGTGGGTGAGGGGCCGACAAGAACCATATATGCATTGTTCACATGAATTCATTGATTTTCTTGTACACAGTCGTGCATATGGCGCATGTGCTCTCTACGGTCTTTTTTGTCCTGCGCACGTGTGTGCGCTTCCTTTAGTGTTTCAGTGCATGTCAATTTTTTACCCAGTTGTATAGTTTGTTCCTTTTGGAAATGTATTTTTGGGGTTGCAGGTGAACTAATAGGTGTTGAGAGATGTTTTATTCTTGTAACCATTTGGATGCGATACTGCAGATGAAATTTCAGTGATAACATATGCCCCCTGATGTGCGAAGTTAGGAGCATACGTATAGCCAAAATACATCAATGTTTCTTCTGCTGAGAGTACCACTGTAATGAAGAGTCTTGATAGGAACTGCAAGAGTGATCCATCGGGGGGAGTGGGGAAACTATGGGACCCAAACCTTTCTCTAGGTAGGGGACAAATAAAATATGTATACAAATGAGGAGGGCATGCCCCATGCTCATGTTATGTAACTCAAAAAATGAATGATAGTAACTGAAGTTGTATGCTGATGTAGATAACTACAACACCCTCCATGGTGGTTTGATCATGACAAATGACAATTCTAATGGTGAACATACTCTGAAAAGAGGCAAGGACACCTATAAGAAGTGTTGTTGACTCATAGAAATTGATGGCCTAACAAATTCAGAGGTCTTCGGCTAGTAAAAAACAACTGCAATAGTCGCATAGTAAGACCAACCGTAACATGAGGTTGTGTTTAATTCGAATGTTATGGGGGTCAACTAAGGTAGAGAGCAATGATGGCTCTCTGTGTGCTGTCCAAGAATCTTCATTGGAAAGGTAATGAGAGTCAAGATAATGTTGCCCTTCTGGACATTGTGTTGATGTTGACATAAAGGGATATGTGACTCCAAGAAGCAAAAGGGCTTCATGAAATCCACTAGATAAGATCAGGAACTGATAAGGAACATGGAAAAAGTCAATATGCGGTGAGACTCAAGACTTCCCTTGGTTGGGGATACATGTGAAGGATGATTGGAAACAACCGTGAAACTAGATATAGCATTAGGGGGACGACTAGACGTGGGTTAAATTGTGCCAGAGGCATAACAAAGTGGACAAACTCAGAGATCGGGGGTACATGGACTGTGGGATACTCAAGGTTTATGGACGATGTCAACAGGCGTAGAAAGATGATGAATTCCCCAACCAAGGGCGACATGGGTTTCTTTTCCAGGAAAATAAGGTCACGAAGGACAAAAAAAAAAAATCTATGTAAATGTTGGAAACAAATGCTTTTTACAATTACCAAATGAATAAAGAATAATTTGGGATGAGTGTACATATATAGAAATGGGTTCCCTAGTGCATCATGGCTTGGCCTGTGAGAGAGAAATTTGTGTGGATAAATGGTGGAGGGTGGGGGGCCCATGGGTGGGTTTCTATATGAGGTAAATGAATGGAGGACAATATTCAGATGGGAAACCTGATTGTGGATGATATGGAGGGTTAATGATATTGTGGAGGTGAAGTCAAAATAGAACCATGATGAGATAACCTGGGAGTCCATTGGGAAAGCTATAAAAATGAGGAGAAGGATTATGTGGATGATTCTTGGAAATGTGTAAGACTATCGAGACTTCCATCCCTAGGGAGTGAAAGAAGCATGAGTGTCAAAGTGCCAAGGGGGACTATGAATGGGACAACTCATGTGGGGAAGAGTGCTACCGGGTGACAGTAATGAAAGGTAGTGGAGGTGATAGTACTTTAGAGCCGGATAAGAGGATCCTATAAGAAAATGTCGGAGGGTGTGACTGGGAGATGGAATTGATATTCAGAGGGAATGATTACATGCCAGTGTCAATCATATACTTGAAGGGGTTGCACTGGTTTGTGATGACCAAGTACCTATACACATTAAAACTGAATACCTGACATGAACAATATCTGAAGATAAGAAACATATAACAAGTATTTGATAATTTTGAACTTGAGCATATGTACCTGGACATGATCTAAGAAAAATTCTCCCCCGGGGCTGAGTGTGGATGGCGACCCGAGGAATGTGAATGAGACTGTTGAGGCTAACAGGTAGAGGATTTAATCGCGATTATAGTCGAGAGGAATAATCAAAGGGGCATTGGATAGTGCTACTTTTAAATCATCAAAAGAAGTTTGGGCATATTCATCCCATCGAAATGGGATATCATGACGCAGTAAGCAAAGGAAACCATGCGTGTGAGTGGTGTAATCTAGGACAAAGCATCATAAAAATTTGGCTTTGCCTTGTAGGCTCTACAGTTGGCACAAATTCCTAGGTGGTGGAATTTATGTGATAGCTTGGACCTTGAGGGGGTATACGATGATGCCATGTTGGGATACAATGAACCCAAGGAGGCGTCTGGTGGTGACAGAAAATACACACTTGAGGGGTTCAAGCGGATATTGTACTGGCGACACCATTGAAAGAAAACTCGTAAGTCATCTAGATGTTGAGTTCATTTCTTGGATCGGGTAGTGAGGTCGTCCAAGTAAGCGAGGGTGATGCGAGAAAGATCCTGGAAAACATAAGTCATGGCCCATTGGAACGTTGCACCTATGTTTTTGAGTCCAAAAGGCATGACACGATATGCGAAAGTACTCCATGGGGTGGTAAATTCAGTTTTAGATTGATATGTTGGGTGGATTGGATTTGATTATAGCTAGAGAATCCATCCATGAAGGATAGGGCCTTGTTCCTTGCACAATAATCGATAATTTGGTCGATGAAAGGAGTGGGGAAGTTGTATTTGGGACAAGCATGGATGATATCGTGAAAGTCAATGCAGACGTGAATAGTCCCCTATTTTTTGTTAATGGGGATGAGGTTGGAAACCCATGACGTGTAAGCGATGGGGTATATGAACCCTGCAGCGCATAGTTTGTCGATTTCATCTTTGATAGTCATGAATTTGGATGGGTGAAGTGGTCATTTCTTTTGATGTGCTGGGGTGACATCAGGCCATTTGTCGATGTGATGTTCGATGATAGAAGGATTGAGGTCGAGCATCTCCGCGTATGTCCAGGAAACAATATCCTGGTATTCCTAAAAGAGAGATTTGTAAGATGTGAGTTCTTAAGGGGAGCATGTAGTGCCAATGTTGATTTCTTGACGATTCCGAGTTTGATGGAAATGTCAATTTTGACAGTGGGGGAATTATTGGCCATGTTGGCTTCTTCAAAATAATTGGGGGAAGGGATAGAGTTGTTGAACCGGTCTATATGCCTCGATGGAATAAAATCCTTGGTTTCTATTGCACATATGGAGGCTTGGCTAGGAGGGTCAAAGGATTCTTGTGAGAGAAAAAGTGCTCTGTGATGGAGTGCATTCCATGGGAAATCGGGGGTATTTAGTTCCTCCAGGATATCTTCGTCGTAGTGGAAAGTGAGAGAATATAGTGGATCTGGGGAAGTAAAATTTGTGACTATCATTGTGTGATTGTCTTCAGATGGGGAAGACATAGAGAGGGTATCGCAACTATGGTGCGATGGCATGCTTGACATAAACCAAATGTCCAGATACTGTTGGTTGTAAACTATGGTCGGGGATAAGATTTCCTGAGGGAAATGAATAGGAGAATTGGGAAAATTGGGGGGAAATCCTCAGATAGTATATCCATGAACCATGGGGGGTTGGGAAGTGACTTAGGTTTAGGGGAGGTGTTGTGATCGGTATTTGGAGAAGGAATAGGGGGAATCACTTGCATCATAGGAAGTGAGGTGGTTGGTGGATTTTGAATAAGGGTCGTTTGACGACGCCTATATTCAATGATCGAAGGAAATTGGTATGTGAAGTTATCAAGTGAGTCACAAAGAGAGAAAATGAACCTCATCCATTCATTGATTGAGGTTGTGACATAGTGGATTCTAGTGAGGTGGGCACTTGATGACGTGGGTGGAGAGGGGTATTGCCAAAATCTTTGACATACTTTCGTTAGTGTCTGCCGAAATTGAGGTAACGCAAGGCAATGATGAGTGTAGTGGCCATACTCTAAACATATTGCACATGTAAATTTGGTTCGTAGCCCTTTACTACCTCTATTAGGGGATACAGTGGTAGTACTAGGTGTGCTTGGTGAAGCGACGAGCAATGTGGTTTCTCAAGGGAGTTGGATCAAATTTCGCAACTCGGGGAGAGAGGGACATCTATTTGTGGGGTGTTCCTCTCTCTCACAAAGTGCTCAAGGAGGTTGAACTCAGGGAGGATATGGAGTAGGGGGCTCTTTCTTCTTCCGTCTTCCCCTAGTCGTCATGGTGGTGCTGGAAAGTGGGGGTGAGGGAGGAGTGGTCCCTTTCGCCACTTGAATGAGCAAAAGAAGGGAACTTGCAAGTCTAGTTGGGCCTGCTAGATAGGAAAGAGGTTAGTGTATGAATCAAACAACTCAATCACATGAAATAAACAAAAAACTAAGCTAGAAACAAATAAAGAAATGACTAAAGAAATAAAACTAAAATTCATGATGAAATTAGAACCAAAATCAATCAAACAAATGACCAATAATCATGCCACCAATGGATATCTATATTAGTAGGAAAACACCATAGATAAAGGAGGACTTATGGATCCCCTCTTCCTCCTTGGGAGGGATATTGAGTCCCCTATGTGAGAGCTCTTCTTACAATGATAAACTAGAAATCAAATGGTGAAGAAATACAAGCCTATTTCCTCAAGAGGTGAGGTGAATATCTTATTGAGATGATGCTAGTATGCGCCAAGAAGAAAAGAGGTTTCATGAAGGAGAATAGAGGCAACATAACAATACAATTAGATTCTTGAATTCTCAGTGCACCCATGGCCTGATTTTATAGCATGTCTTTGTGTCAATATCCAACTTGTCTTTAGTGTGAACAAGGGGCCCTTTAGGGCACCCTTAGGTCTTTGACCAGCCCCCCATTCAGATTCAACTCAGATTTGAGGTTCAAATCAAGTTGGGAGCTCGTCCAGAAGTGGGTGAGGGGCCGACAAGAAACATAAATGCATTGTTCATAGGAATGCACATCTTTTCTTGTACACTGTCGCGCATATGGCACATGTGCGCTCTACGAGATTCTTTGGGCTGCACACGTGCGTGCGCTTCTTTTAGTGTTTCAGTGCATGTCAATTTTTTGACTAGTTGTATAGTTTGTTCCTTTTGGAAATGCATTTTTGGGGTTGCAGGTGAACTAATAGGTGTTGAGATATGTTGTATTCCTGTAACCATTTTCATGTGATACTGCGAACAAAATTTTAGTGAAAACAATTACTTCTATTTCTACTCAAACATGCATTATATTTTTTTTTGACAAGAACGATTAGAGAGATTTGTATTAAAAGGTGGACTAGTCACTGGTTTGATTACAAAATGGCATTGCTTCACTGAGCAGTTGCTTGTAAGGAGCTTAACAATACTCCTGAAAACACTAAGCTTGGGCCCTTACCCATAGAAGCGACTCATTTAACCTACGAATAAAGACTTATTTAGTGCGTTGACTTCTATACAAAATGTCAAGTTGCTTAAGAAGAGATGAGACCGCTTCAGACCGAGTGGCTGGTTATTTTTTAGGGTCATTCCTCCATTCATTGTTCAGCTGGGACATTTTTACTTCCAGTTGACCTATTCTTTCCTCAAACTCTTCCTTTGAGTTCTTTAGTTCTTGATGCAGTTTGTTGAGTTCCTCCGTAAAATGGAACTTTGCAGTGGAGATGTCTTGCTCCAGTTTCTCCATTCTTTTGCCTGCTTCTGAATCCAGGTTCTCTAAGAAATCTAGTTGGAATTGTAACATCTGTTTTAGGTTCTCCATTGTTGAATCCATGATCTTTAGCCGCTCCTCCGTGGTAAGGTTGCTACTGGAACTTGCTTCCATCACCTGGAACCTCCCCTTCTTCGCATGCTCTGGATATTCAAAGGCAGTTCACTGAATAGCTATGCTTAGAATTTCTCTGAGCCTGTGGATATGTCTCTGATTTAAACTTGCCCTCCCTGGCCTTCATCATTTTGTCCTTCTTTGATTGTTTCAAGAGGTATGGTCGGGGTGCTCTTCTGTCCCCTCTTTGCCTGAGATCCGATCTTTCTCGATCCATCCTTTGCCCCTTTCATCCAATCGCGTGGTCCTAGACTGACTGAGTCTAGATGCTGTCTCTGTCGTCCCGTCCCCCTCTTTGCCACTTGCAAAAAAATGTGCGTGCTGAATTGATGAGTCACGACATCTCCATCGTAGACAGAAAACCATTTAAATTCAAACTTCCCAGTGCCAAAAGGGTGCCTCTATTTTCTTTAGCATATGCGTCCTCATTCAGCTCTCGCAAAACATGGAATAATTTATATGAGGTGAAGCTCCTAAGAAGGAGGTGGATTTTGTCCAGCAGGTTGTTTAGTTGCGTGCTCTGGTTTTTGGAACAGTGGATAATGGCGTTGATTATCATTTTCGAGTCTCCTACGATGATAAAGTTCCAGATCCCATGCTTGCTAGGTTGACACAGTCCCTACCACAAAACCATGGATTCTGCGCTATTGTTGGTGGCAGTACCTAAACCCAGGGCATATCTCACCATTGTTTCTGCGTTGGGGCTTTCAATTGTCCCTCCTCCACCTGCTTGGCCCAGATTTCCCTTTGAGGCCCCATAGAAGGATAGGATATAGGCCTTCCTTTCTTTTTTCCAATTGACAAACTCCTATTTTCCTGTCCTTATCTCCCAATCCTCTTGGCGCGGGGTGTTGGCTGTGCTCCCATTTTGCCTTTGAATTCTAAACTGGGCCAGCTAGAGCTCTTCCTTTTCTTCCAGCTTCCTACTGCATTTTGGTTGATGAAGGTAATGGGCCCATTTGCCAAAGAATGCTTGAATATTGGCGACCACTATGGGTGCACTCCTTTTCCTATCCCTGAAGACTCTGTTGTTTCTTTCCAGCCATAGTCCCCACAGGATAAACCTTGGGAGGACTCTCCAAAGCATAGAGGCGTAGATTTTTTTCTGGTTTTGAAATGGGTAAAGGGAATCCCAACCTTGGAGAAGGCTCTTGATGTCTTAAGGGTAGGGGAAATCGGTTTGCAGTCCGATTGCCAACCTCCAAACTTCTTTGGAATAATTACAATTGAGGAGGAGGTGATCTGAAGTTTCTTCAGCCTGTTGACAAAGAGGGCATCTGAAGGGGCCCTCCCAACCTTTTCTTCGGAGGTTTTCCCCCATTTGGATGTTGTTATGGACAAGAGTCCAGATAAACAGATCGATTTTGGGAATGGATTTAATTTGCCAAATGGTTTTCCAGAGGATCGGGTTGGGTGGGACGTTGGGGATGTTTAAAAAGGTTCTATAGCCAAAGGTGGTGGTATAGGGCTTAGCATTCTTCCCCCAGCCTCTCTCGTCCTTCCCTTTTTTTTTGAGGGGGGCTTTCCCCTGTAGGCAGAGCTTAAGAGCGCACCAGTCACCTTCTAAATCCAGGGGTAAGTTGCCCACTTCCCATCCTTGCCACGACTTGCATCTGTCCTTTCCCCACGTTGAGATGTCGAAGAGTGTCTTTAAGTTTTGCCTGTCAATCCACTCTTTGAGTCCCTTCAGGTCTTGTTTCAATTCTAGAGGAGGGTCTCGTAGAATTGAATCCTGTTAGATTTTGATTTTCTTCCCGTTTCTTGGCACCCAGGTGAGGTGGGGAATGAAATGAGCCAAGGTATTTTTGCAGAGGGTGAAGATAAGGGATCATTTAGACTCCCTGCAGGGGTTTTCTATGCATCGCTCCCTTGCTCCCCTGAAATATTTTTTCCATGGTGCTTCTTTACTCCAGGCTAGTTCACCGTTGACAATATTCCAGAGCAGTTTCGCCTCCAATGCCAGATTCTGTACTCGGGTTTTTTTGAAGTTGAGACCTCCTTCCAAGAGAGGCTTGGAGATTTTTTCCCAACTTATCAGGTGCAGTTTCCTACCTGTCTGCTTCCCTCCTTCCCATAGGAAGCTTCTTTGCATTGCTTCCATTTTTTGAATTATGGAGCCAGGGGATAGAAGTAGCGAGCTCTGATAGATGGGTACACTGGCCAGAACAGACTTGATTAGGACAACTTTCCCTGTAAGATTTAGCCAATTTCCCCCCCAGGAGGAAATTCTCCTTTTTAGCTTGTCAATTAGGTGGTTCCACTATGAGGTCCTTGGGGCAACTTTGAAGATAGGAATTCCTATATAGGAAAAGGCCTCCTAGTTGGTGTGTCCTTCCATCCCTAATACTCTATATATTCCCATCATCTCTTTGGGCGTGATATTCCAACCGTAAATATTGCTTTTTGCTTGACTTATCTCGCTTCCTGAAACTGCAGCATATGCATCTAGTTCCTCCTTGAACTTCTTTGCAACTATTGGGCTTGCCCCACCTAACAACAGGGTATCATCCGCAAATTGAGCATGATTTATGTCTTTCACGCCTTGTGCTATTCTTAAACCCTGAAGGTTGTTTTGGGCTTTGGAGTTTTCCAGCTGATATCTTAGAACCGAAGCCTATATTTCATAAAGGAGGGGCAAGAGTGGGCACCCTTGCCTTAACCCTCTGGAGGCTTGGAAAATTTTTGTTACTCTTCCATTCACCATGGGGGCTATCCATGGCGACCCTATGCAGGCTCTAATCCAATTTACAAAAGGTTGATCGAAACCAAACTTCCTCATTACCTCAAATAAAAAACTGTGATTAACTCTATCAAAAGCATTTGTGAGATCTAGTTTTATAATCATACCTTTATCTTTCCTCCGGATGCTTGAGTGAAGGGCCTCTTGCACAAGGATGATGTTTTCTACAATGTTCCTTCCTTTGATGAAGCCTCCCTGGTTTTCTGGGATGATAATAGGGAGGATTGTTTTCAATCTATTTTCTATAACCTTGGTGAGGATTTTGTAGCTTGTATTGCAAAGGGAAATCGGCCTGAAGCGGTTAAAGTTGAGCGCTCCTTTCTCTTTCGGGATAAGTGCCAGGAAGGCTGAGTTTGTGCTCCCTCCTAGCCTGCTGCTGGTTTGTGATTTCCTTATCATTTTGGTGAGATCATATTTGATTATCCCCAAACAATGTTGGAAGAATCTGGCTATGAATCTGTTCGGTCCAGGAGCCTTATCCGGGTGCATTTGGTATAGTGCCTCTTTTATTTCTTGCTATGAAACTTCCTCAACAAGTCTGAGATTGATGTCTTCCTTTATGAGATTTGGGATGATGGAGAGGGGGTAGCTATGGGGATCAATGTTTTCCCTTTGCGTTTCTGAGTAGAGGGTTTCAAAATTTTCGAAGGCTACTTGTCTGATGCCTTCTTGATCTGAGATTATAATATTTTGGGCCTGAATTTCTGTCACTGCCTTATAATGCTTCCTTGCTTCTTCTTGCTTATGAAAATAACTAGTGTTTTTATCGCCTTCCTTCAGCTAGAGACTACGGGATTTTTGCCTCCAATAACATTCTTCCTCCCTGCAGGCCTTGTGCCATTGTCGTTGGAGGTGGTCCTCTTTAAGTAGGTCCTATTGTGTGACCTCCCTGTTTTCCAAATCTAGCTGATGGCTCTCCAGGGGCCTTTGGGATTCTTTGCGTAATGTGGCTGGGTTAGGTTGTCTTTTTTCCCAGGACTTTAGTGTAGTCTTAAGCCTACATAGTTTCTCTTCCCAAACATAAAATGCAGATCCTTTTACCTTGTTTGTCCACACGCTGGATACTAGGTGCATAAATTCTTTGTCTTGTGTCCATGACGGATTGAATCTGAAAGGGATGGGTCCCTGGCCTTGGTCAGTCTTAAACTCTAGGTGTATAGGCTTGTGGTCAGAGGTGCTGTGTGGGAGGATTTCTGAGGAGGCTATGAGCCCGAGGGTCAAGAAAGATCTTTGGATGAGGAATATGTCCAACCAGGCAACAATATGCCCCAGACCTACCCTTTTGTTGGTCCACTTATAGAGGCCTTTGAGCGGCTTGATGTCCATTAAATCCCAGGCTGAGATTAGGTCTTCCACCCATTCTCTAGCTGGGTCCCTTACAATAGATCCCCCTCATTTTTCTTCCTGGGCCAGAGTTACATTTAGATCCCCTCCAAGGATGATATTTTCTAGATCATTGTTTGTTAAGAAGTCTTGGAGGGTTTTCCAACAGTTCTTTTTTTCTTCTATATGTTGTGGGACATAGATATTAAAGAGGCTTACTGTATGTCCAGAATCCTTGTGGAGGAGATAGGTGTAAATCCAATGCATGCAGGTGGCTGAGCTGATCAGTTCTATTTAGGAGGTGTTCTACAGGGTGCAAAGCCCTCCTGACACGCCTCTGGCATTTTCAACTAAACCTTGGTTGTTTCTCCAAACGTTCTTTGAAACTTTGATAGAGTCCTATTGACTCATCTTAGTCTCCTGGATGAGTAGGATGTTTGCTTTCGATGTTCTGATGATATCCCTGAGAGATTTTTCCTTCCTTTTGCTACTGAGACCCCTACAGTTCCAGGAGGTTAACTTCATTAATTACCTTATGGGGGGGAATGCCCTCCTTGGGAGGCTTTAGTTGGCTTCCTTGTTTGCCTCACACTGATCATTTGTTTGATGGTTGGTTGTGCTCCTTTTAGAACATCTTTGTAGGTTTCCTGATCTCTTTCTGCTTTTTTGGATTTTCTGCCTCTTCCTGGTTTCTTTGGGGTGTCCCAGGCTTCACTTGCTCCTTCTGAGTCATTCCCTGACGAGATCTCCCCATCCTCGCTGCCTTGAATTGCCCCAATCCTTTGAGGGGATTTATTTTTCTCCTCTCCTTCTGTTATCTTTTGGGTTTCTCTATCTTCAGGAATTTGGGTACCTCTTGCTTCTTCCTCTTGGGCGTATTTGCTTGGCTCCTCCATCTCACCTCCAGTTCTCGGAGCCAATGTGTTGAAGCTGTTAGCCATCTCTTTGCTGCCTGGGTTCTTGTCTTGAGTTGGAGTTGTTTTTTCACTTCTTGGACCTTTTGATTTTGGTTTCCCTTTCCGGGCTTGTTGCCAGCCTTCTTCTCCTGCCTTCTCTGTATTTGGGTTTTTTGGGCAGTTTCTCTAGAAGTGGTCGTATTCGTGACATCCTCTACATTTGAACGGGAGCTGCTCATAATCTATCTTTTGAAGGTGGTGCCAATCCCCTACCTTTAGTTTTACCACTTCTGGAAAACCTACCTCCAGATCAACTTCCACACAAATCCTTGCACAGGAACACTGGTTCTTTGGGTCGGCTCTATCAATATAATGTCCTAGTCCATTTCTGATAGCTTGCAGCGATGAGGAGTTCCAATAGTGTATTGGCAGGTTCGGGAGCCTTACCCAGACAGGGACATCTTTTGGCACTTCTGAGGCTGGATCAAAGCTCGGAGTCCATCGATTCATATAGAGCCCCTGTGTGCCCATGAAGTACGGTCCATTTCTGAAGATTAGATCTATGTCCTCCTGAGAGATGAATTCGAAAATAAAGTATCCTCTTCCAACCACATAACAGGTTACGCTGTTTGTTATCAGCAGCCGCCAGTTCCTTTGAATCCATTTGTCTGTTGTTTTGGTTGAGGGTCAGAGGCCCATGAACTGACCTACCAGGTCGCGATCTGAGAGGGAAAGCGTGACCTTCATTGGCTACTCCGGGGGAAGGTTGATCTCTGGAACATCATTTAGCCTCTTTACGAAGCTTGGCACTTCTGACTGGGGAGCTTTCTTACTGCAGGGTGCGACTAGTTTATGAAAGGACGAGGTTTGGGAGGGAGGGGGCGGTGGCTCCCCTCCGCCCTAGCTAGGCATGGAAACGACTAAACTCAAACCCTAAATTAGATCGAGAGCTTTACCTACGCATTGTCTTCCTGAACCATTATGTTCTCTTCTTGTTCCAAACATGCATTATATTATACCATTCATTAGATCTAATATTTTATTCATTCATAATAATCATTTTGCATACATAGTTCTAGTGCATGTTGTAATTCAAACCATTCATTCATCTAACCATTTAACCAAAATTGCAGCAATAATGAAAGCATTCAAACACATTTGCAACATAAAGTTTTTATCGTGGTTCACCCCCCCTGGGGTTACGTCCATGGAGATCTTCTTTTATTTATTCTTCTTCATCAAAATGGAACTGTGCGCATTACATCATAGAATAGTAGAGATTATTGAGGAGGACCAGCTTCGCACCAATCTTCACAACTTGGGACCTGGCCCTCAGTTACATCAACTCCATCCGAGCTTCACAACTCTCACCAAAATACAGACTCAAAACTCAAAAAGGACTCCAAAAGATACTAAATATATCATCATAAAGATACCATACCTAAGAAATATCAATACACCTTATGCGTCTTCTATTTATACTACAAAATTGGGTTAAAACCTTACAATATGACTCCAAAAACCTAACCCTAACATGGCTAGGTTTGTCCACATATGTGGTGTATTTCCACAAATCATGTTGTGCACTTCTTCCTTTGCCATTTGTTGTGTTGGTATTCCTTATATTCCAGTGTGTGTTGTTCCCTTTGGCCCACTCTTCCTCGCTTGTTGCGCTTAATCCAAAAAATGCCTGCTCCAACAGGCCCCCAACACTAACTTTTGGCTTGTCCTGAGCCAAGTAGACTTAGTTCACTTTCTGCAGCACTATCTCCAGTGCATGAAAGTTATTTTTCATCTCTGCTTTTTTTTCCTTTGCTTGCACATTCTTCTCTACCAATGTCTCCACATCCTGTGATGTCATGTTCTCTTTCATTACTTCCCTACTTTCTGCATGTTTCTGTGCTAGTCTTCCTTTCTCTGTTTGCATTTCTTCTATCATTCTTTCGACCTCTTGATGTAATGGCTCCAATTAGGTCTGCCTTGCTTGTTTTTCACCTTGTACTACCTTTACCTCTTCCTATAGGTTTTTTATCTCTTTCACGACCCTCAGTTTCAAGGATATGACCATTGTCTTCTACTTCTTCTTCGGGTCCTGAACTAAAACGTTCATATTTTCATCTCTTTTCTCCAGTTGCTAGATCCTCTCATATTCCAAATGTTTGTGGTCCTATCATAAAATTCAGTGACTTATTTTTCTTCCTGCACTATGCTATCTATATGCATATTAGCCTCCTACTCTCTATGTTCCCTCACCTCTGGGGGTGTGATTGGAGACGGTTTTTCTACTAACTTTGCTATCTCCTGCTTGTATCTCTCCATGGTCTGTGCAATATTTTGTATATTTTATTTTGTTGTGAGTTCCAGTTCCTATGCATAGTCTGGTATGTTGTTGTAAACTTCTGCAAGTTTCTTCTCTAATTTATCTACGCGTTGTTTCTCCTCTTCCTTCTCCATTGTGATTTTCTCATAAGTGACCTGCGATATCTCCTTAGCATCCCTGCTGATCTCTAGGCTTGTTTCATTCACTCCAGCTCTAGACTGGCCTTCTTGCATGACACTTTCCTATAACCTATATAATGTCTTTGTGGGTATGTGTGCCAACACCACATTGAGAGGTTCTATGTCTTTCAATTGTTTCTACACTGTGTTCTCATCTATTTCCAACATGTCCTTCATGACCATAAACCTTTCACATCCCTATACCAATGTTTGTACGATCTATCCATGTTCTTTCTGAACTAGCACTTCATATGCTTTTTCTTTCTACTATGCTATGGGATGATGCATTGTACTTATCTGTAGTCTCTGTAGGATGTCATGCACTTATACTAATTTATCCATAATTTATACTATTTGTACCTCTGTTGAAAGTACTGCATTCTCCCCTCTATCTTGGAATTTATCTGTGAGGAATTCTACATCGTCTTCTGTGACAATGAGTATTGGGGGATTCTCGTGGTACTTAATTTTCTTTCTTATTCCCCCCGCATGTGTTCTAGTCCTCTTCTTGGTTGGGGTTGAGGTATGCACCTTAGTTTTCTTTTTTTTTGTTTCTTCCTCATGTACCTCCTTCTTCTAAGAGTTGTCTCCCTTTACCTGTTCTCCTTTCACTTATTCCCTTGACACGATGCCTTTCTTCCTTGTCTTATTTAGTATTGTGCTACTTCCTGAGGTTTGACCATGCTCTGTAGCCTTCCTTGTGTTTTTTGTGGGAATTCATGTCTTATTTGATGGGCCTTATTATGCTTGATGTAACATCCCGCTCTGGCACACTGAGAAAACTTATTCTTTGAGGACACTTGCTCGCAAGCGATCTGGACTATTATGATATTAAAACTCTTGTTCTTGATTATGATGCATTATGATAGATGACATAATGTTTTACTGCTTGACTTAGACATGTGATATTGACTCAGTTTTATTGAGTGTGAAGGGTTTTGGACCTTTAGGATGTAGAGGCATCGATGGAATCCCTTGGACTCCGGATTGAGTTAGGGAGTGTGCTATTTGGGTTGATTTATTTACTGTGATATTTCATTGATTTGATGATATGAGTAGACATGTTCTGACACGATTGTTGATGATGCAGGCTGATGATAGCTTGCCAACCAGACTCACATATGGAGAGGTTGAGGGAGAGGTGTGGACAATAGCCCTGCCATAGCCTACTAGCACTCCGGTTGTGTCTCGAACTGTAGGTTAACGATTACCTAGTTCGAGAGGATCCACGATGCCATGAGGGTAGACTGCGACAGTTGCTCACGATGATTCTAAGGGGCGCGCAATAAGGCGGGGGCCTTATTCCTTAGAGCCCTTAGTCTCCCACAAGTTCACCTAGCGGAGTATTGACTCCAGGGGTTATTGATGTCTACCCTCAGTCAAGTTGGCGAGTGGCACCCTTGGAGCATGTGGTGCATCCTGAAGGGAACGTCACGTGAAAGAAACACAAGTTAGCAAGTGGCACCCTTACAGCACGTGGTGCATCCTGAAGGGCATGTCGCGCAAAAGAAACAAACGATGCGAGTGGCACCCTTGGAGCACGTGGTGCATCCTGAAGGGCACGTCGCATTGATGTTGAGGAAGGAACAAACCTAGATGGCCCTAAGACATTTATAACATTAAGAAATTCTTAAAACGACTTCCCTAAATAATTGTCACCTAGTTCAGAATCTAAGTCCTAAGTCTAAAACTTCTCTAGGGTAAAATTTTGTCTAACCTTAAGAAAAGACCCTATAAAAAATAAAAATAAAGATTTAAACAAACAAAAAAAAACCACTTAAGTAATAGTTTTAGTCTTCATAAATTTTTGGGGGTAAAATGAAGAGAGTAAAAAGTTAATTAAAATCCATGGTTTTAAATTGTAAAGAAGAAATAAATAATTTAACTTGTGAAAGTGTTAAAAGATTTCAAATTAATAATAAAGGAAAAGAGTAAATAGCGCAACTGTCATTTTGGCCCTAATAAAAAGGGAAAGAAGGGAATAATAGGAATTAGGAAGCTAAGTAATGGAGGAAACATAATAAAGGAAAGTTGGGAACTTATGGTAAAAAGCGAGGTCAACACAGTAAAGAATCTGCAATTAAGAACCTTTTAATTTGAGCTAATTTAGAAACATCATTTTTAGGGAAAGTATTTAAAACATGTAAGGGGATTTAGGAACACCTGGGAGAAAATTTATGAGCAACTCTAGGTGGGTGAGGGAAATGAGTCAATTAATAAATTTAAAGAAATAATTTTTTGGAGGAAAGAGGGGGATAGACGACACTTGTGCGAAGGATAATATTTAGAATATTTTTGTTAAAACTAAATTCAAATGTGATTTAGGGAAAGTTTGAGGTTCTACAACTCTATAAAAGAAAGGGAAGATAAGGAAGAAGGGGATCGGCTGATAGCATAATGTTACGCTGCCGAATTTGTGACTTGACTGATTACTTGTGGAGAGTTGGGATTTTCCAGCTCGGATTGGAGTGGTAGCTCGGCCTTGTGAGGCGAGCTGGGAAGCTAGACATACCATCTGGATAGTGTGTGGCCCCTTTGCAGCTCGGGGGGCTAAGGGGGGAGTAGAGTACCCCTAGCATTGGCTGGGAGGTACCGGTGAGGTCTCGACGGTCGATGAGCGGGAGCGGCACGGAGCGCGCGGACAACACTCGGAGCAAAGCGAACAGGCAATGGTACGCATTTCTGTTGATTGATAGAAGGTGGTAGGATGTATGTTTTAGATCTGCGGTTGCGATGAGTAGGTAAACTGGTTGTTAGTTTTTGACTGAATTTTTATAGTATTGTTGATTGATTATCTCTCACCTTGATGTGTTTTATTAACCCAACGAACTTGATCATTGGCGAGGTTTCAAGAGCTTGGAAGGTTTTTATCCATTTTTATCTCGATTTGCTTCATATTTATCTCGCTGGACATTCCTGCGTTTCCACATCTTTGACTGTGCTTTATGTTAATGGGTTTGGCTTGCGCTTGTATCTCTGTTGGCCAGCTGCCAACTGTCCCTTGCATTGATTGTTTCCTCTTCCAGCGAACCACTTCAGCACTCGTTGATGGACTCCGACTCTGCAGTAGTCTTTTTCCCTTTAAAAAGAAGAAAAAAAGGGAAAAAAAAACAAAACTAAACACTCATTATATTTAATTACCTACTTCGTTAAACTAGATAGTGCCGGTACCTTTACTCTTAGCAAAGTTTTAGCTTTTGATGACAGTCAATTTAAACTGAGGTTTAGTGTTAAAATGGCACGTTTTAGCGACGACGGAGGGGTATCTTAGATGAACTATCGTGCCATAGACCCTGGTTGTGCTAACGTGCGGGAGGTGTTAAGGTTGACAGATTTAGTGGTAATGTTTTTGATATCTTTTCCAGCCCTTACTGATCTAGGCCTCTAATGTTTAAGTCTGATTATGGACAACTTACCTTGCCCTCGCTATGGATATGTCCTCGTGGAAGGAACACCGAAGAAACCAAAAATAATCAGGAAACTACTTCTCTTGAGATAAAATCTTAATAATCTTTTTATTCTCCTTGGTGTTGGAAGATTTTTCAGTGTTATTTATGGATTCTAGGATGGTTTTTCCCGGGATGCGCAGAACAGGCGAGCCATATGCAAGGAACTTTTGTTGCAAATCCCCATCATTTCTTGAAGAGAAAATCCCTAAAACGAAGTGACCATGACCTTTTAAGATGGGCCATTTCCCCTTCTGCCTTTCCAACGCTGTCCTCATTTCTCTTGGAGCGCACTATCCCTCTGCCATAACCTTTTCGCACCACCTTTTCGAATTGTATACGCACCCATCACTGCAGCTTGGGATGTGTACTGTCGTGGGTTAGTGCTTGCTTCTTTGATGGGGTTGCAGGCGGATGGGCGATGTTGCACGATGATCTTTATGCAACTGTTGCAGAGTCCTAAGGACAACAGCTGCAGCTTCCCCCCCCTTTTTACTGACCACTGAGCCATCAGCAACGATGGATCCACCATTCAGATGATGGACTGGCATTTTAAAACTTCTGGGATAGCGTCTACAATCTGTATTGCGCTCCAATCTCCTCTTGGAAGCTTAAGGGTCATGTGAAACCGTGACCTGGGGATGACCGAGTTCACTGTAATCCCGATTTAGAAATCCGAATACCAGGGTCGACTTACCAGCTCTAGTTTAGAAAGTTTCGGTGTGACTGACAGATCTAAGAACCCGCCTTGATTTTTCCAGCGATTATGTTGGTAGCCTTTTCCTTAAGGCTTATGATAGAAGCGGAAGTGACAGTCGGTTTTGGCAGTCACAAATTTTTAAAGGGGAGAAATGACAGTCACTGGGCAGTAATCCAGTGACCATTTGACTTTTAGGAATGTAATTACTGGCAGTAAATTATGGGCAGTAATCTAGTGACCATTTGGATTTTAGGAATGTCATTACTGGCAGTAAATTTTTGCAGAAATCATAAACCTTAGACAGCTGTACTCCCTGCGCCTTCTGGACGCCTTGCCAGCCTAATCACCATTGACGGAAGGTTGATTTCGGTAAAAGCTAAATGAATCTGCTTAAATCCCTGAGCTTATCCTCGCCCTGAGATCTTGCCTTAACTGGCAGTGAATGGTATCAGATACCCTTTTGCATAATTATTAATGCCTGTTTCTTTTTGCTTACTTAGATGCCCGGTTTCTGTCCTTAAACGCCTTGTTCATCGCCTCTTTTCTCATTTTAAATGGTAGCAGTCAGTCTAAGATGAATACTGAGGTTAACAAGACTATTGGCCCAATCAAAATTTGACAATCAAGTTAGCTTTAAATATTGCTTAATATAAGTGTATTATCATAATAACTGTATGGGTGATGCAATAAAATTTTAAATATAATTTTGGTTCTCGTCGAATTAAGAACAAGCTCTTAAAAAGGGGAATGGTGGTTATATACAACTGTCTTGTTTTATATTATTATGATGGAATAGTTCTGCTTTCCTTCCTTAGAATCTTGATGTTATATATATTCTATTGGGATGTAATGAAATGAAATGTTATGTTAATGAAATGTAATTCAATAGAATGTAATGAATTGTAATGCAATGAATTGTTATGTTAATGCTTCTGGCCAAGTTAATGCTAATGTTATTATGGTGCTTGGAAATGATTAATGTGATGTAATGTCTAATGTTAATGCTTATGGTCAAGATAATATTATGATATTTGTTTTATGGTGATGATAATGTAATGAAACGCTTAATACTAATGCTGAGGGTTATGGAATGGTTAATTTTTTTGTTACCGCTTTATGGTAAGGTTACTGTAACTGACATAAATAACATATCAGGTGTAATGTGGTGGTCATGGTATTAGTTACTGAAATGTAAAATGGAAAATGCTTGTTATTTTATGGTAGGGTTGATGAAACTAATTATCCTTAATAGCAGATAAAATATAATGTCATGAACTAAGTGCAATAAGTCATTATGAATTAGTAAATGGGGATGTACAATCAATTGAAATTGCCTCAGTAAGGGATTTGTTTTTAAATTTGGAATTGCTATTAATTGAATTTACCATTAATTTACTTGCGCATCGTAGAGGACGTGGTTGATCCTTAACTATTGTTGTACTTGGATATATTTATTTTATTGCTTGGTCTTCTTGTGTTGGGTGGGATGTAGACACCTCCATGTTCCTCAGAACATTTGCCAGCCCTGAGACCTTAAATGGTTAAAATTGATGGGAACCTGGGCTTGAGCGTTTCTTATGTGTCTTGGGGGTCCTAACCATTGCAGGGTAGGAAGGGCGGGTAATCAGTCTTATTATTTATCATCTGATTGTTGTTCATTACTGGTAGATGTTGATGTGCATCTTAAACCATTATGTTGATATCATAGTTGCATGCATCATGATTCGTCGTCATGTGGTGGGGAAGAGTATAATGTCTTGATACCTTGTACACACGCACACACACAAAAAATAAAAAATTGCACTTGTTATAAAGAAATTTGTCATTGTAACGAGGAGGAACGCTACACTTGATCTTTAGGTTTTGTTCCTTGTTTCTTTGTTGCTGGAACTTTCCACTATGTAGGTGAGTCCTTTACTATCCATTCATCTTCCTCTTGCATTGAGCAGTACCTCAATTCTAGCCACTTATTCTTTGGATATCTTTTGACTTGTATCCACATATGGTGTCTTGAAGTCTCAAATTTGACAATTCATTTTTTCTCCTTGACTACTTCGATCAGGATTCTCCATATGTTAGTTTTTTTCTGCTGCATATCTTCTAGTAACATTGCAAATACTGCGTTGTTCACATGTTGGTTCTTATTTTCCTTTGTCTGACATAAGGTTACATACCACAATACACAACATTTCCCTTTTCTGTCAAGAAAGGATGTGAATTTAGGTTCCTTCCAACCTACCAATGCTATCAATATCAATGACTAAGAATAATGGAATTTTGTCCCATTATCATGTGCATCCCTTCATTCTATCAATAATTGGTGTAGTAAATAGGGTGCCAAACTGAATACTATACTCTTTGCACATTGTGTCACTGATGATATGATTCCTACCGGGGCCTCTTCCTTTCTACACTTCCTTAAGATTTTCCAAGCCATAATCTTCGTGGAAAACCTCGTTGCATGGTCCTTGATGTATTTTATCAGTATACCTCATTTCCCCTATTTGTCCCAAATTATGCTTTAACTTATTTTGCAATATCCTTATTACTGGATTTGTTCTCCAGGTAGTCCTCTAGTTTTACGACATTGGTAGGAAACCTTGTGATCTTTGTTATGAGATCTAAATCTATATGGATCAACATGTCCATCCACAGGATGTCTCCATGTACCCTCACCAATATTTATTTCACATAGTGGCCCACATTCTTACAACGCCAAAATTGCGGTATCTCCAACAAATTCATAATACTTGAGTTATATAGTCCTATGATCCACTGCGCGGGCTCCAAAATTGGTTTTCCTAAGGGTCCTACCTCATCCTTGTTTACTAAGTAAATTTCCTGCACAAGTTTGGGAAAACATTTCGTGTCTATTACGTCGTGATCCACATACTTCAATTTGGCCACTTTCCCTAGCATGTCATCCACTACAACTACAACATCTTGGATATGAGGTAGCATGATCTCTGTTACGGTTTGTTTGCTTGGAGCTCCTGGTATTTTCCTCTTACAGCCCGCAGATGGGATTTCTTCTGCAAGTTCTTCCTCAACTTCTTCTTCTTCGTTGTCCTCCATTTCTTGCTGGCTTGTAATATCTTCGATCATGACTTCTTGCGACAACTTCCTATTTCTATTTTTTCATTTCCTCTGCTTCTGCAAGGATTTCAGGATTATGGTTTTCTCTGTCGTTAGGGTTTTCTGCACTCTGATCCACTTTCACCTTTTTTTTGGTTGTTTTTTCTTATTTTACCCTTGTTGGATTGATGGATTCAGTCTCTAACATTGTAACATCCTCCATATCCATGAAACTTTCTTCTTCGACCATTCTTTCATTCTTCCTCCCTGATTGTTGGGTCGCCCTCACAAATCATCTGGGAGTGCCAAACTTAGGGGGTGCCATATTTCTTTCCTTGCATGCGAATGCCTATCTATCTTTCTCACTCACCCTTTTTTTGCACTCCTAAGTTATCTATTTCTCAGAAATAGAAAAAATTTGAACTCTACCGATATTTTCTCTTTTTATAGACTTTTCTATTAATGCTTTGACACATCCATTCTTTTTTGCTCATCTATTTTCCACTTTTCCAGTTAATCTTTGTCTCATTGCATGGTGTTTATTTTTCCTGTGCGTAGGTTTATGAATTGTCTCACACCAATTTTATGTCTTGTTGTGCACTGTCATTCCCAACTATCTATCTATCACGTATTTCTCTAACTACTTATTTTTGTCTTTTTCTTCATTTTTTCCCAATTTTGTCTTACTTTTTCTTCTTTTAAATCCTACTATTTACAATGTGTAAAAGTCTACTTGTTTCTCTGCAACTACTGAGGGTAAGTAGGTTGACTATCCCTATACAGTTGCAATCGACTACCATTCATCATTCCTTGAAATTCCTTGCCTGCTAAGTTTTGTAGTTGTACAACATCTCCATCTGTGAAAGACTTTATCTGATATGGCCCTAGCCAATGCATTCTAAGATTCCCTAGGTGCTACAAATACTTACTGTCATAAAGGAGAACCTTATCTCCTTCCTTAAAATTATTCTTCTTAATATGTTTTCCATGCCATGCCTTATCCTTCGCTTTATGTCCCTCCTGATGGAAACCTACTATGATTCTTTTCTCTTCTAATTCCATCAGTTGAGCCAATATTTCCTTTGTTGTGCCCCTTTCTATCATATCTGTAATTGTTTCAATGCATGAACTTGGTATCAAATAATCTAAAGGAAATACTGCCTCCTATCCATACACCAATCTAAAGGGTGTCTTCCATGTTAGTTTCTTGCAGGGAATCCTATAAGCCCAAAGTACTACTGGTACCTTCAAATCCCAATCATCTTTGTTTACATTACAAATATTTATCAAGGAATTCTCCAAAATATTGTTGAATTCTTCCATGGTTCCATTTGCTTGAGGTTCATAAGGAGTTATCTTCTAATGGTGTATCTTAAACTCTTCAAGCATTGCCTCAATTGTGTTGTTAATGAATTGAGTCCCCTAATCATTCATCAATATTATTGGACATCCAAATCTTTTTACTACATGTTAAAATAACAAGCATGTTGTAGTCTTTGCACTGCAATCCTTTACTAGTGCTATCTTAGCCCATGTGGTCAATTATTTTGTCATTGTAATAATATATCTGTCTCCTGATATTATGGTTGGTGGATTAATTGGACCTACAAAATCTATTTCCCATTTATCGAAAACTTTTAAAGTAACCCATGGTCTCAATGGCATCTCATCAATCCTGGATTGCTTCCCAATTCTTTGACAAACATCTCACTTCTAAAAGTGTTCCTTTGAATCCTTGTGAACTGTTGGCCACCATAATCCTACGTGCAATACCTTCTACGTGGTATATTTTTATGTGTAGTGTCCTCCATCAATCCCTTCATGTGCCTCTGCCAAAATAATGGGTCTTTCTTGCTCCATCACACATATTCTCAAGATGTTTTATGCTCCTAGTTTGTATAAATGACCTACAATCAACTGACAATCTATAGCTTTGACCACCAAAGTTTTCTTCTGCACAGTAGTAAATTCTATTGGTGGAAATTGTTGTAACAAATATTGAAAATTTCCAAACTTATTTAGGCACTTTCGCCCAAATTTCTCAACTATCCACCGAAGGCCAAGTCACAAGACAACTCACACAAAAATCTAAGGACAAAAGTCGCACAAATAGCATTATCCGAGCTCCATTTCGGAGATTCGACCGACTTAGAGTTTTAAATGATTGAGCTTCTCCTCTTTTACTCCGAAAACCTGAAAGTCAAGACTCTGGTCAAGCATAAGCGCACAACCATTTCACTCTATAGATATCATTGATGAGATGTGCATCCATTTTTTAAGACTCAAATCCACAGTATACTCACGCAGGAGGGTTTGTAGGAGTTATTGTGAACAATCGTGTTGTGATTCTTGCTCCCTTTGGAACTCCGGACGGAGATTTGACAATCTTTATTGGTGACTGGTATACAAGGAGTCACAAAGAGCTGTGAGCAGCCCTTGATGCTAGGAAGGACCTTGGAATGCCTGATGGAGTGCTCTTTAATGGGAACAGGCTCTACCGTTACAATAATTTGGTCCCCAGTGGTATTGAGTGTGAGACATTCAATGTTTAGCCTGGGAAAACCTATCACATCAGGGTACATAATGTTGGGATTTCAACTTCTTTAAACTTCAGAATCCAAAATCATAATATTCTGCTTGTGGAGACAGAAGGGTCCTATGCATCACAAAAAAATTACACGAACTTGAATATTCATGTTGATCAGTCTTTCTGATTCTGGGTAACAATAGATCAGAATGCAAAGCAGTGATTATTACAGGGTGGCAACTGCTCGCTTTGTTAATACCACTATTTGGTCCAATGTCACGGGTGTGGTGATACTGCATTATTCCAATTCTAAAGGTAAGGCAAATGAGCCTCTTCCAGATGGTCCAGATGATTACTATGACCAGGAAAGATCTATCAGGTGGAATGTATCTGCTGGGGCTGCTAGACCTAATCCACAAGGGTTTTTCAAATACGGACAGATCAATGTCACTCAGGTCTTTGTGTTGAAAAACAAGCCACTAGAGTTGGTCAATGGGAAACGACATTGCACTTTGAATGGGATCTCTTACCAAGCTCCTGCAACTCCACTTAAGCTTATTGATCGTTATAATCTAATCGGAGTCTCCAAACTTGATTTTTCGAATGCACCAATGAATTGGCCACCGAAGCTTGATACCTCGACAATTAATGGCACCTATAGAGGATTCATGGAAATCATTCTACAGAATAATGATACAACTGTCCAAAGCTATCACATGGATGGCTATGATTTTTTCGTTGTCGGGATGGACTATGGGGATTGGACTGAAAACAACAGAGGAAATTACAACAAATGGGATGGAGTTTCTCATTCCACAACACAGGTCAAGAAACATATGTAAGGGTTGTGAATCCAGATATCAATAACAAAACTGAGTTGCCTCTGCCCAACAATGCCATTTACTATGGTTCCCTCTCTGCCCATAAATCTACCCACCATTTCATGCTTACTGATGATCATATTGTGACATTATTTGAGAGATCCCTCTCGGATTGGGAGGGGTAGCTTCCAATCCAAAGTGGTTCGAGGTTGCCTCAGGATTGATTTGCATGCAACCCATTTTTCAGTTCCGAGTGACAACATTATGGCGTCGTTGCCGGGGAATCGAAGTTGATATCTATCCCTGGGAAAATGACATTTTCATAGTCCTAAGGCCTGGTTGAGTAGTCGGTCATAGGCAAATGTTGGTTGCACATGCTCTGGTGACTCCATTAAAATTTTCCGATGGTGATTTCACTGGCAGGAGAACTCAGAATTACGGCTTTCATGGTGCCCTGTCAATATGGCAGTTCAACTTCCCGTCCCTGTGCTTCATCAAAAAGAACATCAAGGGAATAAGTGATCCTTACGTAGTTATAGATCTTGGTGATTGTATTTGCAAAGAGTAATTCATTTGGGCGTACAAGTTTTATCAAATCAGAATTTAAAAAGATATGTTTCCTTGACAATGGAAGAAAAGATAAAATCTTGTAGCAATCTGGCAGGACACTTCACAACAAAGGTTGGTTGAAGACCTCATTTCTGTTCATAATCTCATGAGGTGGATTGATATAGAATTCAAGCATCATAGGTATGAAAATTTTTGCTCCCCTTTATCTGCCTATTCGGAGTTATGTCATATGTTTAGTCAAGAAGAGAAGTTAATGCGTTCACCGAAACTCCTTATTGAGATTGATGAAGTACAAGAGAAGTATAAATTTCTCGTTAAATATAAACACTACAGAGGAGGATATGAGGCTGTTATGGCCGCCTTGCACAAGTATTACAGTTTTAAACTCAAGATCAATAACATAGTGCTTCCTAAAAAGAAGTCTTTAGACATTTATTCAAATCAAAATGAAGCGTTTGCTCAAAGACTTTTCGTGGAGAAGACATGTTCAGATATATATGATTATTCAAGTCTTGTTGAATGTTGCCCTTAAACATTCCTGTAACATGAATGGAGGTGGCCACTTTGGGAAGTATATCAAAATTTTCTAAATTGTGAAAGCATTGATGAACACGTTGATTTTTCTTTTAACGATCATTTTGCAGCCCTGTTAGAGGCTACCTGGTGACGAATTTCTTAATGTTCACAGATGGTGGAGATATTCTTAGTCAGTGTGCTGGTTTTCTCTGTTCCCATTCTGACTTTCAGATCGGAGAATAAATCTTGTCGTAGTCTGTCACCTAGCTCCTTGATTGGTTACACCGAAAAAATGCAGTCACTCAATCTGGTTACCTATTCTCAGTAAATAAGGTGGCACAGGCTACAGGTTACATCTTTCGCGTTAGGTTGCCCAATGGATGAAGGCACCTAGTCTACTATTCTTGGAACTTTACAGGAAAGTACCATCCCTATATGGAGCCTATGTTGTAACAGATATCGAAAATTTCCAAACTTATTTAGGCACTTTCACCCAAATTTCTCAACTATCCACCAAAGGCCAAGTCACAAGACAACGCACACAAAAATCTAAGGACAAAAGTCGCACGAATAGCATTAGTCGAGCTCCATTTTGGAGATTCAGCCGACTTAGAGTTTTAAATGATTGAGCTTCTCCTCTTTTACTCCGAAAACCTGAAAGTCGAGACTCTGGTCAAGCGTAAGCGCACAGCCGTTTCACTCTACAGATCTCATTGATGAGCCGTGCACCCATTTTTTAAGACTCAAATCTGTAGTATACTCACGTAGGAGGGTTTGAAGGAGTTATCGTGAAAAATCATGTTGTGATTCCTCCTCCCTTTGGAACTTCGGACAGAGATTTGACAATCTTTATTGGTGACTGGTGTACAAGGAGTCACAAAGAGCTGTGAGCAGCCCTTGATGTTGGCAAGGACCTTGGAATGCCTGATGGAGTGCTTTTTAATGGGAACGGGCTCTACCATTACAATAATTATGTCCCCAGTGATATTGAGTGTGAGACATTCAATGTTCAGCCTGGGAAAACCTATCACATTAGGGTACACAATGTCGAGATTTCAACTTCTTTGAACTTCAGAATCCAGAATCATAATATTCTACTTATGGAGACAGAAGGGTCCTATGCATCACAACAAAATTACACGAACCTGAATATTCATGTTGATCAGTCTTACTCATTCTGGGTAACAATGGAATAGAATGCAAAGCAGTGATTATTACAAGGTGGCAAGTGCTCGCTTTGTTAATACCACTATTTGGTCCAATGTCACGGGTGTGGCGATACTGCATTATTCCAATTCTAAAGGTAAGGCAAATGAGCCTCTTCCAGATGGTCCGAATGATTACTATGACCAAGCAAGATCTATCAGGTGGAATGTATTCGCCGGGGCTGCTAGACCTAATCCACAACGGTTTTTCAAATATGGATAGATCAATGTCACTCAGGTCTTTGTGTTGAAAAACAAGCCACCAGAGTTGATCAATGGGAAACGACGTTTCACTTTGAATGGGATCTCTTACCAAGCTCCTGCAACTCCACTTAAGCTTGTTGATCGTTATAATCTAACCAGAGTCTCCAAACTTGATTTTCCAAATGCACCAATGAATTGGCCACAGAAGCTTGATACCTCGACAATTAATGGCACCTATAGAGGATTCATGGAAGTCATTCTACATAATAATGATACAACTATCCAAAGCGATCAGATGGATGGCTATGCTTTTTTCGTTGTCAGGATGGACTATGGGGATTGGACTAAAAATAGTAGAGGAACTTACAACAAATGGGATGGAGTTGCTCGTTCCACACAACAGGTCAAGAAACATATGTAAGGGTTGTGAATCCAGAGATCAATAACAAAATTGAGTTGCCTCTACCCAACAATGCTATTTATTGTGGTTCCCTCTCGCGCATGCAGAAGCCACAGTCCCATTCAAACAATAACAAAGTGTCGGGTTCATCTATCAATGCTGGTATAGTTACATTATTAGGTGGCTTTCTGATTTTATGGGGAATATTCCAGGTGGCTGATCACAGTGTTCCCAAGGAGCTGGTGGATTCCATGACTCGGCTCTCCAGGGACTTCTTCGCTCTCCCTGCAGAGGAGAAGCTCAAATATGACATGAGAGGTGCAAAGCGTGGAGGATTTGTAGTGAGCATCCATCTCCAGGGAGAAAGTGTTATTGACTGGAGAGAGATCTGCACTTACTTCTCCTATCCCCTTCACCAGCGCGATTACAGTAGGTGGCCTGTCAAGCCCGATGGCTGGAGGGAGATTGTGGAGAAATACAACGAAGACCTGATGGCTTTGGCATGCAATATGTTGGCGATAGTATCAGAGGCATTGGGATTGGAATCGGATGCAGTGACGAAGGCTTGCGTGGAGATGGACCAGAAAGTGGTGATAAAATTCTATCTGAAATGACCAGAGCCAGACATGATGTTGGGACTGAAGGGGCACACATATTTGAGCACCATAACACTTCTCCTCCAAGACCAAGTTGGAGGCCTCCAGGCTACCAAGGACGATGGCAAAAAACTGGATCATTGTTGAGCCCATTCAAGGAGCCTTTGTTGTCAATTTGGGTGATCATATGCATTATCTGAGCAATGACACTCGACATTAAATCTCAATCATACAAAGGGATCATTCATACACCACTTGTCAAAATGATTAGTAATGGTTTAAAGAAGCTGGCAGAGCATCTGGCAGTCACAGAATTCCAAGAAGGCAAACCGTTTATTTTAGATTATTTCTTTTAAATACTGAGTTATGTAATGTATCTCCAGGGGTGAGATTAGTTAAATAATGGTTGGAGGAAGCTGAACAAAAGAGGGGAGTGGGGGCTGGGGGGAAAACCTCTTTTGAAGAGGGGTTCCTTTTGTATGTTGAGTTATTTTGAAAACCCAGAATGGAGTAATACAAGACGACGTGTTCACTTGATATTTTAAGATTCATCATGGTTGATTCTTTCAGTATGTTCTTTCTATTGTCATTTTCATATTGTCTATCTCTTCCTTTTTCAACTGAGTTAAAATTTGTTTGGAATTCATTTTATATGCTCCTTACACACAATTGATATATATGTGTTGCGTTTCTATGGTGACTGGTTAGAATTCACTCCAGATAAGTGCTCTGCATCTAGTTATCATCCTTCAGTCTTTTTCCTCTAAAGTTGTAGTGAAAATTCATCCTTGATAGATGCTTTCACTGTGATGGCCTTTCCCTTTTCTTTTTCTACTACTATATCATGATTATCAATTGTTGAAAGATAGAATTACTTTGCCTCATTTTCCGCAAGTTATACGATCACTGCTATTATCTCTTTTCTTTGGTTTTCACTTGACTCCATGCCCCGATGGACTGTTTTCCTGGTCCAACCCTGAACTTTAAAAATCCAAAACTATCATTTACCCATAAATCTGCCCACCATTTCACGCTTATTGATGATCATATTGTGACATTATTCGAGAGATCCCTCTCAGATTGGGAGGGGTAGCTTCCAATCCAAAGTGGTTCGTGGTTGCCTCGGGATTGATTTGCATGCAACCCATTTTTCAGTTCCGAGTGACAACAGAAATATTATAGTTAAAAACTCAATAATGTCAGAAAAATACTCATCAACTATATGTACTGAAAATAATTGAGAATCTAAAAAGTTGTCTTCCAAGTTACTAGGTTCTTCTCCATTATTTATCATGGATAAGTGATATGGTCGTGTATT
This sequence comes from Picea engelmannii, assembly GCA_009831015.1. Taxonomy (NCBI): domain Eukaryota; kingdom Viridiplantae; phylum Streptophyta; class Pinopsida; order Pinales; family Pinaceae; genus Picea; species Picea engelmannii. The sequence continues at coordinate 792,624 of ML799512.1, read as the reverse complement.
CAATATTCTAGGCTTAACCACAACTTCAAAATAAAATTCTTGGAACAAAAGTATCCATCTGAATATCCTTCCCCCCAAAACTAGATTATTGAATAAATATCCCAAGGATGAATGATCTGTAAACATCTTGAAATGTTTCTCTAACAAGTAATGTTTGTATTTCTGCAAAGCAACACCATAGATAATCATTCTCTTTCTGTAGTGTTATAGTTATGTTCTAAGTATGATAACTTTCTACTTGCGAATGCAATAGGGTGATCTATATCATCTTCTCCTCGTTGGGTTAATACCTCTCCTAGTGCTATTGTATATGCATCCACATGCAAATGAAATTATTTTTCCCAGTCTGGAAATACTAAAATCAGCATAGTAACCATATTTTCCTTCAAAATATCAAAACTCTGCTGACATTCATCCTTCCACTAATACTTAGTGTCCTTCTTCAACAACTTATCCATTGGCACATTAATATGTGCATGTACTCTTATGAACTTCCTATAATATCTTGTATGGCCCAATGTACTCTTTAATTGGTGCACTAACTTTGTGGTCGTAAGATAACTATGACAACAATTTTAGCAAGATCAACCAACAAACCTTGCTTACACACCACATGTCCTAAAAAAATCCAGAAAGGTGTGTTGAAAATACGTTTATTAATGTTTAATGATATCTAATACTATATGCATCTGTCCAACATCAGCCTTAATACTTCAACATGATCCTTCAACATACTGAACGTTGTCCAATCATCCAAGTAAACCTCCAAACACTTATGAATAAAGTCCTTAAAAGATGCTACTACTACCCTTGAAAAAATGGCTAGTGCATTCTTCAATCCAAATGGCATAACTGTATACTGGAATGAGCCCCACTCTATATAAAATGTAGTCTTGTTTCTATCTTCAGGTGCAATACTTATCTTATAAGATCCTAAGAAGCCATCTGTGAAAGAATAAGATTCTTGACCTCCTACATTCTCCAAAACTTCGTCTGTAAATGGGGTAGGAAAATGATTATGTAGAAAAGAATCATTCAATTTTCTCAAATATGCACAAATCATGATCCCTCTTTTCTTCTTTTCCTTCACTACCATAAGACTGATCCATTCTGACTCTTCTACGGGTTCTATGAAACCAACTTTTAACATCTTGTCAATTTTTGTCTTCACCTTCTCTTTGTTTATTGGATTCAATCTATAAGGCATCTATTTGATAGGTCTTGCTTCTTTCTTCAATGAGATCTTCATCTCTCCTAGCTCTCCCACTAACCCCTTCATTTCTAAGAATTTTTTTTGGAATAAGTCGTTGTACTCGTGCATTAATTCTTTGATCCTCTCTATTATGTGATTATCCCAATAACCTCCAATAGGGGCCATCTTTGGGTTTTCTATAGTTCCAATGTTGACCTTCTTGATCTTTAATAGTGCAACATAATATTTTGAATCTATCTTGGGACCTTCCACTTCCCTTTCACCTTCCACTTCTGGGATTTGTATATTTCATGGATCATCTTATATTGGATCTTCCTCTTCTACGATGTGATAAAAGTGTAGTAGTTGTTTAACTATCTGTATATCCTTCTTTTGATATGTTGGAACTATTTCAAACTATGTTTCTTCAAATATCTTGTCTCTTACCACTTTTAGTGATTTATCAATCTCTGGACTGTCATACTCAAAGGAAAATGTAACTGTTACACATCAAAATTACTCACTTCGATAGTGTCGCAAGTGTCTCATTTTTCTCACAAGTGTCACGAGTGTCAAGCAAAGCATATTGCCATGATGCCTATGTCGTGCCTATAATGACATAAAGAGGACACTTGACACATGTCAAACACTTGATTTGGAAGAGGAGGAATGGTTAACTAGGCTTATGAACCTCTTGCCATCTGAAAGAACCACAAAAATTGGGTTTTTGGAGGAGAGCGCTTCCCTATACCTCTCTCAGTGTTGGTGCCCCCCTATGCACTATACAGGAGTGTTATAACACTACCTATGCCCTTTTGGAGGAGAGTTGTTGCTTTTGGGAGTGTTGGCACCCCCCTAAACCTTTCTAGGGAGCGTTATAACGCTCTGACACTCCTTTTGAGGGAGTGCTACCTATTCTGAGAAGTAGTAGGTTTGTTGAGAAGAATGGGGGAAGGATCTTTTCAATCTTGGAAGGCAATTGGATTCGAATCCCTAGTTCAGCCATGATATTAGGGAAGATCCCTAACTCAAGGAGGAAAATCCTCAACTTACCCCAAAGATATCTCAAGTGGTTGAGCCTCTCTAAACCTATATAAGCAGGCTTTCTCATGGTGAAAAGGGGATCTGGATGGAGAATCATACCAAACTTATGATCTCATAAGTGATATTTGGGAGAATGATTGGAGGCATGAGACCTATGATCTCATAGATAACACATAGTGAAGTGGAGGCTAATCAGCGAAGCTATCGTCATTCCAATTGTGGATCTTGTGAGAACTTGATGAAACTGCTACATTCCATCTATGGCTATAAGTAACATTTTGTCCTCATTAATGTAATATGCTTGGCCTGTTTCATTCTAATTTGTGTTTGAAATTACATGAATTTGTCTCTAAGTAGATAGGTCTGCTTTGAACTAATCTCAATAGAATAGGAAGTGGTTGTACTTTGTTTGTCTATAGGGATTATCAAGGAGCTCAAGATTGGAGTTCAACTCAGAGCGTGCAGGGACAAACACTGGTAAAAGGTATGTCTTTCCTCCTTCCTCTTCATGCATTAGTTTGTGTAGACCTAAAAGGAAGTCAATGACCATGATAAGCACTTTCTATATTAGAGTTAAGAGTCTAGATTTTTGAGGAGATCTACCTGTCCGCAGGAAGATTTTCCTTCAACAGTAACTATGAAATTTTGTTGTATCTCTTCCCAGTTAGTAGGTTCTCTGCATTGTTCCTGTTCTGTGTACCAGTTCTTCGGAATGCCTATTAGTGTGTGAATAAACTAGTGTGCCCATTCTTTTGGTGGTACTAATCTGCATTGAAATAAGAATTTATATACATGTTCTTGAGGTTGTCCAAATCCCTCATACTTATCCTCATATCTATGCTTGTGCTATGCACCTAATCTGATGCACAGTAACCTTTTTCACTGAAACCAATTGTTGATCGTTTCCTTGTGTTTACCCCACCATCTTCCAGGTGTATCTTTTAAAGAAATATCTAATGCTGGTAATATCTGATTTTACATAACCTCTACCTCATACTTCATTAAAAATTCTTCTAAAGCATTCAATCCATAAAAAATAGTAGGTTCCCTTACCTTTGTACCAACCCATCTCAACGTGTGTGTCATTTTGGAACACCTCTTGGTAGATAATTCATGTATTCAATGTTTCTAGTTGTCCAGTCCCATGTCAGTGTTTGAAGCAAAATAACTAATACTCCTCCAAATAAGCATGCCATATGCAGTTGGGTTGATATAATCCTCATCGTGCATGGTAGTTATGTATAGTTGATTCACATATTCTATAAGGATATTGTATGTCACGGGTACCATGTACCTTCCTCCTTCTGAGGGGTCCAATGGTGCAATAACTCTATATTATCCAGACTCAAATATCATCTTATGGTCTTCAAATTGATAATATATTGGTGATCAAAAGCCCAATATAGACCCAACAATGTTGGATATGGAAAAGTGTTGTCTATTATGTCAATGAATTCAAGTTCTTCCATGGTGTGCACACCATATAGATCTACCAGAATCCCCTTCAACCTCCCAATTGAAACCACTCTAGGTGAATTCCTCAATTGGGTTCTCCCACAGCTTCCCAGGTCTTCTTTGGCAGAACATTGACTTCAAATCCTAAGTTTAGTATATATCCTCCATATTGAAATATCCTATGTTGGCATTCAATATGAATTCCCTGCTAGTTCTTCTCTTCTTACAGACCCGATTTACTCTTTTTACCCCTTCTTACCTAGGATTACACTTTTCTAACAAATTCTGCAATACTTGTAAGGAAGTTTTATCACTCAACAATTTGACACAAACTCTCAAAAAAAATTTTAAGTTACTTAATTGTTCTAAAGAATTCTCTTGATTGGTCTAATAAAATAATGAAGGCATGTCATAGACTGGTATCTCATCAACTGGCTTCGTTCCTAAAGTGGACACAATGTTTTCCTTCAAGATATTCGATCTAGATTCCTTTAATATCTCTTTCTCTTTGCACACATCAAACTTCTGTTATGACATTGTATTCTTCTCGACCCACTGATATTGCTCCTAATCCTTCTTGGTTGCATCTTCTCCTTTCTTATATTGACCTATAATAACTATGTGATTCTTCTTCCCATCTTATTCTCTATTTTCCACCTCGATCCATTGCATGATTGTATCAGTCCGGTTCCTCTTTTCTTGTATATTTATCAAAAGTGTAGTACAATGTTTTGTTTCATGGTCTGTTGTGCGACAATACATACATTTCATAGGTGGTTGTGGGAAGTCTCCTGCATAGTGACCTGGTTTCTGATAGTTATGACAAACAACTGGTCATCGACCTCCTCCAAATCCAATTCCTCCACGGCCTCCTCCTATGAATCCTCCTCTATTTCCTTGATTATTTTTGCACGATGTGTTACAATGGGGTCCTTGATTATACTGCAGCTGTGCATTATTGTACTATAGTGGTGTCGTGCATTGTTGTGCAGGATTATGCTATTGTTTCCCTTGAAACTGTTTCACATTATACTGTGGTTGTGATGCAAACTTCTACATGGGATTATATTGTGGCTCTAGCATGTTGTTATACTGCAGTTGATGCACTTGTTGTCCTATTACATGTTCATCCTATGCCCTGTATGTATTTGCAATCCTTTCTTTCATAATTTTCAAGGTTCTACAGTCCTTGTCTTCATTTCCAAATGACTAACAAAAGTTACAAAAATGTAGTCTTCGGTACTGTATGATACTTCTAAATTAGGGTGAAATGATAGGGATCATGCCCATGTGTTGTTAAAATATCACACCATGGTCCTCCTGAAGGTTTTTCATACCAACTCCAATATACTGCGCAAATAATGGACACGCATTTTTGTGATGGCCTTTTGTCCTGCACATTGTACAACAAACATATTCTCTTTTCTCCTTTCCTTTATGCTAATTCAACTGGAATGTTAATTTCTTCAAATCTTGCTTTAGCTCTTCCACAACTGGATATGTATGCTTGTATGCTTGTATTTTTTGCAAGGTTGCCTTCAGAGCCTCACCCTGACTTTGGAATTTTTGTTGTCTCAAGGGATACTTCAAGTGTGGAAACAAAGAATTAACAAACAAATGTCTATGTTGTGTATCAGTAATAGTCATGTACTTAACTTACCTTTTATCCTCTTGAAATTCTGGTCCACTTCCCCAATTGATTATCTTGGTTTCTTCTTAATCCCTATCATTTCATTCATAAACTGTTCTTCTAAAATAAGTTTCTGAAATTCATTGATCAACTGCCTCTTCACATATGCTACAGTTGTAGGTTTTCCCGTTGGATTATTTGTTGAGAGACCCATGTACCAATATAATGTGGGGTCTATGAATGTGATTTCCAACTACGCAACCTTTGTATCCTCATATTTAATATGCTTTGATACTCCTATCTTCTCACAGATGAGAAAATGTTTTTCAGGATAATATGACTCGTCCCCTTGGAATTCTAGTAACCTAATAGTTGGATCTTGTCCCACCATTCTGAAATTTGTTAAATTACCACCTCTATGTGGTGTAGATGCAGTGTCTATACTTGATTTCTACTTTTTGAACTTATACTTCTACTTGAGTTTCCACTGGACCCATGTCCTTTAACAATTCTTCTACCACTAATCACCTACTGGTTAAATGAGTTTTCTTCTTCAGATGCCTTAGTCACACCTGGGGTTGTGGGTTCCACACTAATTCAGATCTAGAATGGATATCCTTCTTCTGCACTAGACCCATGAGCTTTAGTTTTCCTCTCATATGTGGCATGCAATATATCCTCAATCTGTCCCATGGCGTGAATATCCTCTACCTCTTCCTCATCACTGTTCAATCCCTCCCACTCAGCTACTGCCCTCTTTTTTCTATTCATCTTATATTGGTAGGGTTGTCAGATGCGTGTCACACCTACACTCCTTATGATTTTCCTAGTCTGTTCAACATCCATCATGATGGGGTCCATTTCTTCCTTCTTTTGGCTACTCTCTAGATCCTTCTCCATTTCTCATATCTTCCTTAGTGCTTCCCCCAACTCCCCCATGCGCGAAGTGTGATCTAGTTGTATGATTCCATGGTCATCACACCTTTATCATGTAATAAGATCATGATCAACATGTAAAGAGACCTAATGTTGTTGGATTATTGAGAGGGGGGGTCAATCAGTAATAGAGAAATATAATCCTTTTTAACCATATAATGCAACTATTATATCAATGTATCATTATCATCCAATATTTGCATAGTAAATAAACAATGAACAAATGAACAATCATACACATACACAGCACACCAATTTTTTTACGTGGAAACCCAAAGTGGGAGAAAACCACATAATTCTTTTTCTTATATGTCTTGAAGAATTACATTCATTGGAAGCACCAACTTCCTTTGTTTTCTTGCTACAACTAGAAGGAGGTTCCAACCCCTAGTTTCTCAGGCTACAACCTGATGGAATATCCAACTCCCTAATTATTTAGCTACAACCAGAAGGAGGCTACAACCCCCTATGTTCTCCGACTACAATCGGAAGGTGGCTACAACCACTTCTCCTTGCCCCATCCAACCTCCCTGGTGTATAAGTAAAATGATGGAACCACTGTCACACTATCTGTTATAACCCTAGATTGCACCACACATGCTTACCTGGCATCAGGCCAACTCATATCGCTTCATTGCCAAAACGTCTATTGAACAACCTCTTTGAAAATCCTCTTAGGTAAAGGCACATGCGCCCTAACCCACTACTGCACGCGTGTGAACACTGGCAGGCCTACTACAACCCGTGTTTACCTAACAAAACACAAAAATAGGAAAGTTGCCAACGGGACAAAAAGCTATGGGTCAGTTAACTGAAACTCTCGGCCATGCATGGCTAAGAGTTCATCCAAAACCCTAGCTCCTTCTAGCCTATAAAAGAATGGGTAGGGGTACTATTTGGAGGGAGGAAAAATGATAGCGAAGAAACTCTGCCCATTTTCCAAATCCATTGTCCCAACCCTTTAGCCTTTCCTCAAGCCTAAGGAGAATTAACGCAAAGCAGTTGGAGGAAAAAAGAAGAGGAGGAGCCCAGTGTAATGTCCCCCACCTCTTAGAGAGGTGATGAGGAGACTCAGTGGCCTGGGCACCCCCACTAGGTCATAGTCTCACACTGAAGGGGGGAAAGTCAAGAAGTTAAAAGTTATATTTTTAAGTTGACTTAAGAAAGGGAAAGGATAAAGGAGTAATAGATAACTCAACAGAAGAATAGAAGATTAACCCTGGGAGTTAACCTAACTCAACAGAGAATTAGAAGGAAAAGTATAAGTAAGAAGCTGGGGTGCACCTATTACTCATTTTGGTTTTGGATTAGCATTGGCTATTACTCTTGAGCATTCAGTTTGGGGGTTTTGCTGTACAAACCCTTGTGAACAACTCAGTGGTGAAATATCCCCTCACCTTGTTCCACAGCTTGGTCTCGGGGATGAAAGACTCCTCCACACCATTATAGTATCATCCCATCTCCATATAGAACTTCAGAAGGGGCAGGAACATCAGTTTGAGGGATTTTCTGGAGGGTTATCATCATTCTACATTTGTCTGCAGATTGGGACATCTCGGAGCCATAGGGGGACATCCTGTGATTCAGTAAAACTCAGATCTAGGGAGATCTGCTTGAGATCTGAGCCCGAAACTTCTCCCACGGGATTCTCATAGCCCGATCTATATTCTTGGAGAGTTTCAGAGCATTTGGACGCCTCCTACATCAGGGATGAACCTGCTAGGGTTTCAGTCATCCAGTGGGGTGCACCATTCAGTGGAGATTTCAGATCTACAGTGATTGAGAGGGATCTTGGAGATTCGGGCACCTGGGTTGTTCTTACCATCACCCGATCTATATTCTTGGAGAGTTTCATATCATTCGGAGATCTCCTTCATCAGGGTCAAACCAGCTAGGGTTTCAGTCATCTAGTGGGGCACACCATTCAGTGGAGAATTCATATCTACGGAGTTTGAGAGTTGATTTGGGAATTTGGACATCTGGGTTTTCCTTGCAGTTGCCCGATCTATCAGTTGGCATATTTCTCAGAATGATTGGACACTTTTGGTAGCAGGGTAGAATTATTCAGGCTTCAGCATTCTAGCAGGACGTGGCACTTTCCAGCTTGGAGGTTGAGCATTAGTACGGCTCAGATCTGCTTGATTTAGTCTTCATTGTATATCCAGCCTTTGGAGGCTCATTTTGTATTGTCGGGAGCATTTTGTAGCAGCTCATATCTATTGCTTGTACGACCATCTGAGGTTTATGCCAGATCGGCCATCTATTGTATTGATCTTACGTTGCTCATAATAAAAAGGTCAGATATTTGCTTGTGCTTCTACATCTTGAATATATTGTGATCTCCATGTGTTGATGAATTTTGCATGCACTTAAAAACTCAATAAATTAGTAGTAGTTAGTGATTCCAAGAAAGAATTTGGCTTGGGATCATTACAATGGTATCAGAGCCTCGATCCTCCAAACCTGTGGAGAGATCGGTGCATGCATAAGTATAGGGGAATTGCCATGGGTCGAAGGAAGATAAACAACAATGAAGCAGAGGTAGAAATAGAAGGGTCAGGAGACGACCATGAGCCTCAGGGCTTGGCTCTCTTAGTAACTAAATTTGGTAAGTTCCAACAAAACATGAACCGCATAGAAAGCACATTGGTCCGACAGTTGGATGAGTATCAGGAAACCAACAGAAGGGGACAGGCCAAAATCTCTGAAACATTGAAGAAAGTTGATGAGAATCTACAAAAAATGAACGAGAACCAAAGTAGGATAACTGACCTTCTGATGCAAGTAACCCATCGAGGCAAAGATCCTGATACGTATGGGAATAAGGAGGCTGGAGGGTCCGGTGGAACCCATGAGGAAGGCAGATATAACCCAGAGAAAGCACCAGGATTCGAAGGAAGTCTTGGAGGTGGCATGTTCCATGGGCAGATGGGTAGCAGGACCAATCATAGGCCATATGTGCCAGTGTTCACAGATGAACTGCTAGGCCAACACTCAGGTAGCAGAGCTAACCCTAGACCATACATGCCCACATTTACAGATGAGCAAGA
>ML799512.1:741306-761624 GCA_009831015.1 Picea engelmannii | reverse complement strand
AATGCTATAAAGCTTAGGATAGAAAACAAACTAAGGGTTCGACTTTGGAGACTTTTTCCATGTTATGTAACTCAAAACTTCTCATTTTCATATGAAGTAATACAAGCTTCTTTTGCCATAACTTGTTCAGATTCCATCTTCTTTTCTATTCTGTACTTGCACTTGGATATCATATTCATGTTGTTATTCTTGTCTAATGCCAGATAATTGTCATCTTATCGCTGCGTTCATAAGTTTAACTCTGCAAGTATTCTTGTGATTATTGTAATTGGCCATTCATATATGTCTATATGTGACTCTGCTGATATAATAGTTATTTCTTCATCCATCCCTTATTTGAAAACTCTCTGAACATTTGTGGTTAAAATCCTTGTCCATCTTGATGTGTTTATGCATGATTTGAGTGAAGAAGTGAGTCAGTCCTCCGACTTGATCCAACCCACACTTTTTATTGAGAAAATAGTTACCAAAAGATTGAGCTACCAGGCATCTCCGACTTACAGCCTAGGAGAGTTTCCTGGAGTGATAACAGGTTCCCTTGTTTAATCTTCTAACAAAGTTGGTTGCTTCTTCATCGCCTTCGAAGATGTCACTGTTGTTTCTATGTTCGTTTTCTTTTTTCTTTCCCTTTTTCTTTGACATTTTGGATTCTTTGAAGGTTGCTTCTTTTATATTTGTATTTTCCTATTCAGTTCTCATTTCATATGCTGTGAATATTCCATGTAGTTCGTCCATGCTTATTGAGTTTAGATCTTCTTTTTCTTCTAGTGTTGATATCTTAGGGTCAAATATCATAGGAAGAGATCTTAGTACCTTTTGAACATTTACAGATTCTTTGATTTCTTCTCCCAATCCCAAGATTGCATTTACTATTTCATCGACTCATAAAAAGTAAGCTGCAATGTTCTCATCTTCCTTCATCTTTATTTGTTCGAACTGACCTCTTTAAGTTTGAATCTTTACTGCTTTGACTTTTGAATATCCTTCATAAATATTTCAAATTTTGTCCCAAATATCTTTAGCGGATTTACAATGTGAAACTTTGGTGAAGACTGATTCTCCAATACCATTCAGAAGTGCATTTTTGACTTTGGAATTATTCTGACCGAGTTTCATTGCTTTGTCATTTTTTGAAGGAATTGTTGGTGTTGTGTATCCATATACAATTGATTGCCAAATTTCAAAACCATGTGCCTAAATATATGTCTTCATCCTTACAAATACATAGTACACCAGTGTTTTTGCATGGAAACCCAAAGAGGGATAAAACCACACAATTATTTTTCTTATATGTCTTGAAGAATTACATTCATTGGAAGTACCAAATTCCTTTGTTTTCTAGTTGCAACTGGAAGGAGGCTCCAACCCCCTAGTTTCTCAGGCTACAACCTAAGGGAAGATCCAACTCCCCAATTCTATATATACAACTAGAAGGAGACTACAACCCCCTATGTTCTCCAACTACAATTGGAAGGTGGATACAACCACCCTTCCTTGTCCCATCCAGCTGCCTTGATGTATAAGTAGAATGATGGAACCATTGTCACACTATCACTATGAGATATACTACTCTAAACCTGTACCAATCAACCTGTACCAAACAACTTGTACCAATAACCTAAACCATGCATCAACCTGTACCTCAACTTGTACCATAAACAAGTGCAACAACCATGCACCAACCTGTACCAAACAACCTGTAATCAACTTGTACCATAAACAAGTGCATCAACCATGCACAAACCTATACCTCAACCTACAAACCTTCCTTAACTTTAACAACAAGAGACTAGCATTTTCATCAAACTTTACTTTAGTCTCAAATAACTAGTTTTGGATTAGTCAACAACCCTAATTTGAAATAATCATAACTATGTACTTGTAATGAATAAAGATATGAAAATAGTACACATTGGTCTTCATTGTGTTTTATGCAATGCCTCCAGGTTTCACTACTTGGAATCTCTCAGAAAAGGCGTTATAGAAAAAATGGCATACGTTGTTGAATTCTGGCATATTCTAGAGAGAGAACTTGTAGAGCATGCCCCACATGTAATATTTGTTGTATGGATATCAAAATTGTACACATAATACTATAGACTGTAATCTAACCAACACATTTGGTCTTACTAAATTTGGATATGTTTTGAAGAAGTTATGACATTTTTACTCGAAACACTTGTTTTAGACTAGTTTCAGGACTAGCCACAAACCCTATTTTCCACGAAGTGTAACTCCAAAACTTCAATGACCTACTAGCTGAAATGCATACCACATATACTTGGATATTTTTCCTCAATGACCTCCCAATTTCACGATCTGAATCATTCTATAAAAAACATTATTGCGAAAATGGTGAGATGACTTGTAAATAACATACCTTAGAAAGCATCATCAAAAGAATTTATCCTCCTTGAATTTCGACCTTATTTACTTCACCTTCCTTCTAAAACTTAGCTTAGATACCCTTTGGTTACCTCAGTCACCTGTAGATATTCAATATGCTCAAGTGTGTTCAAAATGAGAGAGCCTTGCCTCTTATTTATACTTTCCCAGTAGCTTCCTTAGAAGCATCTTCTAGGTCACTTTGCCCACATAGCCACTTTGTCCACATAGTCACCCATGTCCAACTTTACCCAATTTTCCACTTGTCCATGTATCCAATAGACACTTGACCACTTAACCCATTTTCCTCATTTTAGGGTTAACCTTCTTATAACCACTTTCCATAATTAGAAATTTCTCCATTTACTTTATTATTTAAATAATCTTCCTTTACTTTGTCACTTCACTTTATTATTTAAATAATTCTCTTTGACTTTGTCACTTCACTTTATTATTTAAATAATCCTCTTTGACTTTGTCACTTCACTTTATTATTTAAATAATATCTTCTTTGCAAGCAGTTTGACTACTTTGACCTTTTGGGGATTCTAGATGACTCATGAGGGTTCTCCAACTTCACATGACCATAACTCTCTAACCGTGAGTAGTTATGTGGAATTCCACATACTACCAAAAATGGCATGACATGTATTATCCATATAGAATAGTATTACCTACAAATATATCAAAACTCATACCATTATACATCAAACAAACTTAGGTCTATTACCCAAACCTTTGTGCTACTGGAATTCTCTACCGAAATTTCTTCAAGGGTTGACATCAATGAAGACCAACCCAATTAATCAACAATCTCCCCCTTTGGCATTGATGACAACACTCTGATGCAATACTGAAATCATATTACTCTTGCTCCCCCTGGAACCATGTATGCATCTTTGTGACCAATGCTCCCCATGGAACCATGCCTCTGTCCTTTGCATATGATAAACCTCTCCCCTTTTTTCATCAATGGAAAAGGTATCTTTCCATTCGGTGATGCTCCACCTGACTGACTCTTCTGATCTCCCAACCTAAACTCTCCTCTTTATGGTGATTCCTCGTGTACATCTAATACATATAAGATAAGTATTCAAAAGAATTCATTTTGGAGTATAAATAACTCTGAGTCTATGGCGAAGTTACTCAAAGGCTTCCCGTGGAAGAGGTTTTGTAAATATGCATGTCACTTGTTCTTTTGTGCCCACATATTCAACTCTGATGTTATTTACTGCAACCTGTTCCCGTAGAAAGTGATACTTGATTGGAATGTGCTTCGTCTTGGAGTGCATCACAGGGTTCTTTGAGATAATGATGGTGCTTGTATTATCACAATATATTGGAATGGACTCATCATACTCAACCTGTATATCTCTTAGAGTTTTTTTCAGCCATATAACCTGTGTACAACATGTTTCTGTTGCAATATACTTTGCCTTGGCTGTAGATAAATATATTGATGATTATTTCTTTCTTAGTCATGATACTAAACACTAACCCAACTAGAACGTTTCTCCACTGGTACTTCGTCGGTCATCAGTGAAACCTTCCCAATTTGCATCTGTGTAGGAAATAAGTGATAGATCCTTTCCTTTTGGATACCATAATCCAAACTCTTTTGTTCCATTGGGATAGCTGAAAATCCCCTTCACTGCTAATACATGTGATTCCTTTGGTGCTTCTTGAAATCGTACCACCTATCCAACTATTTGCATTACATCTGATTTGGATGTTGTCACATATAGTAGGATACCAATCATTGACCTCTATTTCCTCTGATCTTTAGACTTTGAATCATCATCTTTGCTCAACTTACAGCTAGTTTGCATGGGAGTGATAACTAGTTTGCAATCTTCCATTCCGAACCTCTTTAGCATTTCTCTGATATACTTGGTTTGAGAAATACAAATTCCTTTGTTTCTTTGATGTATCCGAAGACCCAGAAAGAAGGATAATTCTCCAAGTAATGACATTTCAAATTCATTCTACATGTCCTTTGCAAATTTATGGCTTAACCTGCCATCAATACTTACAAAAATAATATCATCAACATAAACTTCAATTAATAAAATACTATATTGAGTTACCTTGATGTAGAGGTTGTTGTCTTCACTTCTTTTTCTGAACTCTTCCTGTTGTAGATATTTATCCAGTCTAGAGTACCATGCTCTAGGAGCATGTTTTAAACCATACAAGTCCTTCTTATATTTATACACACAATCTACATTCTCTAACAACTAAAATCCTTCTGGTTATTCAATGTAGACTTCTTCTTCAAGTTCCCCATTCATAAAATATGATTTTACATCCATCTGATACACTTTAATATTTTTGGAGCATGCATAAGCTAAAATCAATCAGATTGATTCCATACTGGAAATTGGGGCAAATGTCCCTTCAAATTTGATTCATTCAACCTGTGCATATCCTTTACATACCAATCTATCTTTGTTCCTTGTAAATTGTCCACTTCATTTAGTTTATTCATGTATACCCACTTTGTGTCGATCACATTCTTATCCTTTGATCTTGGAACCAATCCCCAAGTGTCATTTTTCTCTATTTGATCTAATTCTTCATCCATGGCCTTATTCCAAAATTCATTCTTGTTGGCCTCTTCAAAACAGGTTGGTTCAATCATAGATGAGAGTTCTAGGTGTGTTTGTTCTAGTGAACGAATTCTTCTTCTAGTCTCCGCTCCTAAATCTTTGTTTCTGATAATCTGATATGAAGGATGATTCTTCTGTACTCGTTTGCTAGGTGTATTTGGATGAAATTGTCGAACTTTCTCTTCTACTTCTGTCATATCCTCTTCATCTTCCCCTTTTACTTCTTTTTCATCTTCTGTTTCTTCTTCATAAATTTGCTCCATTGATTCATTTTCTTCTTCCTTTAATTCTTGTCTACCTGTTTCATCAATTGTTACATTGATGCTTTCCACAACTTTGTTCAGTCTCAGGTTGTAACACTTGTATGATTTCCTTGTACTTGAGTATCCAAAAAGTACTTTGTCCACACGAGAGTCAAAATTTCCCATTCTTCCATCTTCTCTTTTGATGTAGCATTTTCTTCCAAAAACTCTGAAGTGCTTCACATTTGTTGGTCTTCCTTTCCATAGCTCGTAAGGAGTTTTGTCAATGTTGTTTTTGATCATTACTCTATTTTGAATGTGAAATTATGTATGCACTTCCTGTGTCCAAAATATATCTTTCAATTTTGAATCCATTATCATTGTTCGATCCATTTCTTGTATTGTCATGTTCTTTCTTTCAACAACTCCATTCTGTTGAGGTGTCCTAGCAACAGAGAATTGTCTTTTTATTCCATGCCTGTTGTAGTATTCCATAAATTCCTTTGAAGTGGACTCTCCCCCATTATTAGATCTCAAGCATTTGATTTTGAATCCATTTCATTTTCAGCCATTTCCTTGTAGACCTTGAAGTTTTCAAAAGCTTTTGACTTATTCCTGAGAAAACAAACTACAGTCATTCTTCTATAATCATCAACCAATAACGTAAAGTATTTCTTACCTTTTAAACCCTTTGTTCTAGTTGGTCCAACTAGATCAGTGTGCACAATTTCCAGTGGTCTAACTTCTTCCCTTTTGCTGATTTTGACAAGGTTATCAAAATGTATGCGACCCATTCTTCTGTTCCATAGCCAAATTTCTTCTTCATTTCCTAGGCAACACTTTTCATTTCCAATTTAAATTAATACATATATGTTGCTTGAAGTTCTCGCAGTTGTTGCAATCAATTTTCTTGAACCTTCTTTTCTTATCTCGCACTTTTTTGAATCGAAAGTAACTTTATGACCTTGGTCACACATTTGACTCACACTTAGAAGATTATGTTTCTTATCTTCTACTAGTAGAACATTTTAAGCCTTAGTATTCTTGTTCCCAATTCTAACTGTGCATTTTCCAATGATTTTAGCTGAATCATCATTTCCAAAGGAGACTGATCCGGCAACAGAACCATTTGTTGGATGTATGGGATGACCCGAGTTCTACCTTAGTTCTCCATAAAATCCCTTTTCACCATCGACCCTTCTAGTAAACCAGAAGGCTACACCGCACACAAAGTGCACAACATAGTCTCACCCGAGATGGTTTATGGGTGACTACAGGATGTAGGTGTCTACAGTCATGGAAGGGATTAGGGTTTTTCTTCTTACTTCTATTTATGCTTAAACATGAATTCTATCATACCATTCATTAGATATACTATTGTATTCATTCATAATATTCATTCTACATACATATTTCTAGTGCATGTTGTAATTTAAACCACTCATTCATCTAACCATTTAACCATAATTTCAGCGATAATGAAAGAATTCAAACACATTTGCAACATATATTTTTTACATTGGTTCACCCCCCTGGGGATACATCCACAAATATATTATTTTATTTCTTCTTCTTAATCAAAATGAAATTGTGTGCATTACATCTTAGAATATTAGAGAGTAGTGAAGTTGACCAACGTCGCACCAAGATCCACAACTTGTGACCTAACCCTCAGTTACATCAACTCCATCCAAGATCTACAAATCTCAGCAAAATACAGACTCAAAACTAAACAAGGACTCCAAAATATACCAAAGATCTGATCATAAAGATACCATACCAAAGACATCTCAATCTACCTTATGCCTCTTCTATTTGTACTACAAAATTTGGTTAAACCCTTACAATATGACTCCAAAACCCTAACCCTAACATGGCTAGGTTTTTCCACATATGCGTTGGATTTCTTCAAATATTTCCGTGCGCTGCTTCCTTTTCCATTTGTTGCATTGGTATTCCTTATTTTCTGGCACACACTATTCCCTTTGGCCCACTCTACCTTTCTTGCTATGCTTACTGCCAAAAATTCATGCTCCAACACAATTTGTTGGGATTCCTTATCACATTCAGTAGCTTCCAACCAAGTGTGAGGGTGAGCCATGAGGACCTAGGATCGAATTTACTCTTTCAGGACACTGATAAAACATTACCAGAAGAAGGCATCAATCATGCCCTCTTTTATGAAAGACAATCGTTCAAAGGAAGATATGAAGTCTTCCACTATGCCATATCGCTTCAACTTGGTCAAACGACCAAGATAGTGGGTGTCAGTTTAAAACCAATCATACAACTCTACCACAAACTGAGTCCAAGAAACATACCCCTAACATGTCTTTCTACACCATTTCCACCATTTCCAACATTTTGGATCCAAACAGAGGACACCATAACGAAGTTTGGCCAGATCATCATTAATGCCATGTAAGGAGAAATAATGTTCCATTTGAGTGACCCAACCAATGGGATCAAATCCATCAAATTTGTTCACTTCAACTCAGGGAAGGTGGGGGTCACAACGAAGGGAATTGGAATGAAGGGACATATTATGGGAAGAGTTCTCACCTTCAGAGTGGGAAATTTTTTCAATGGAGGGAGAGCCAAGGGACTATTTCAACCACTAGATAAGGGAGGAAAATTCACCCTTAACCTCTATCAGTTCACCAGTAACTTTGGCCTCGAAGGTTTCCAAGAGAGAATTATTGGAAGAAATTTCAAAGATCATTCTTTGGATGTCTACCTTGTGTTTTTTGGATTCATCTGGAAGGTGGAGGAATTCTTGGTTGTGAGTGGTGAAGAAGGGGAATAGAAGAGGGAAAGTGGGACCACCAAAAAAAGATTAAAAATGATGTATATGGGTGTGTTTAGTGTGAAAAGAGGAATTCAATGCGATCGTTGTCAAATAAGGGTGTGAGAAGGTAAAAATAAAATAAAAATGATAGGTGTCACAACGATCTAGGAGAAATGGGGAATCCAATGAGATGTGTCTCAAATAAGGGTATTGAGTAATAATATTGTTCTTTCTAACATTGTTTTTCCCTTTTTTTTCTACTTCTCTAGGGTTTTATGCAGATCTAAATAATACCGTAGTATTGAAATGCCCAAATTCTTAACAGAAATAAATGAAATAAATGTATAGTAATTTTTTCCACCCAGATGCAAGAGGAAAGGTTGCAGGGAAATATATATTCTCTGTTCCTTTTCTGTTTGTAATTTTTACAACTCGAATGTCGGATGAAAGTTTGCACAGAAATAGACCTTCTCTATTCATTTTTTGTTTGGTTTCCAGGGTTTTCAGGGTGCCTATAGACAAGGGATTTCCCTATGCTATAGCTCTTTGATATATGTGTGGGGTCCAACAGTAATACGCAGCCCAATATCTTAGGGAAATAAGTAAGGATGTTAGACCATACCCTTAGTCGTACTACTCGACTGCCCAAGTAATAGAGGGTATCTTCCCAACTGTTGTTCTTGGTGAAACTATATAATTTAGGCGGTCGATCAATTGATCTATGGCTAGTTTCAGGATAGCTAGGGAGTCTCCCGATATACCATAGGTATGTGTAAGCACAAGTATGTATACAATTGTTTTCTGATGCGCTACCAGTCGAAGGGGTACCAACATGGGTTACAAGGGTGTCCAAAAATGTGATCTTAAGTACCTCTTGTATTTCCTATGTGTATGCTTCCTCGACCATGGATTTATGCATTGAACGAAAATTCTCTGTAGCTTAAATATGTCGGAACATGTCTCTACCCTGGAAAACAAATTAACCCACAAATCCTACTAAGGAAAGTGCTCTGATAGCACTTGTTAGGAGCTAGATCTATTATAATAGTAGAAAACAAAAATATTGCAGTGAATACTAGTGGAATAAAAACAAAGAACATAAATATAGCAATGGAACAACAGAATATATGGAACCACAACACCAAAATAATACCTCTATTGATAGGAAACAATGTTTGATTTCCTCTTTGAGGGGGAAACCTCCAGCAAAGCAGAGATCTATTACAATAATTCTCAAGACAAATCCCTCTCATACCTTCTACTCTTATTTATACTAATTCTATATTCTAAATAACATTCTATACGAATATATTTCTAGAAGCGAAAGCTTCTATTAAGTCTTCTTATATTGACTGGTTCATATTTATTAAATAGGGCTTATTAACTAGTATCGACCTTTATTACATGGAGATATATTATTATACCTATATGAGAATTTAGGGGTTTAGGTCCCTAACACCACCCCTCCTGCATACTAAATTTATCCATATCAATCACATATTTCCCTTAGGATCAACTCCATTGAGTTGCGGTACATAACCTTCTTTGTTGTTTAGAAGTGTTGTAATTCATGTGGTTGAACCTACCATTCATGGGTGCCCTAGTTAGACCATGTTGTTCATTTTGGTATCCATGCTAAAATAATTTCATAGGCTTGGGAGCCTTTTTTAGTCCTTCCATAACTTTGCGTTGAAGCTACATATCTTCTTCTTAATTTATTTTTAGCTAATACCCACGGGGCTCCCTTATTTATATATTGTGGTTGTTTTAGGCATGTAGGGTAGGTTTCACTCTACCTGGATAATGCATCTATCTTTACTAATCATGATTTCACCATAGGTTCAATCCCATTTGTTCACAACATCACCCCCTCAAAGATTCTTTAAAAGTGTTGTTTAATAATGGTGTAGATTACCTCTTCATGAATGTTGTAATTAGTACCTCACTAGTTGTTTTGACACTCATGCTGCAGTTTTTGCAGGCTCAAAAGCTATATTCAGTACTATCATGACTTTGTGATGAATCCTCATTACTTCTTCTCAATTTTGTTTCTATCCAAATTACCTAAAGAGATTCCAAAATTTTGTGTTAAGTTGTATCTAGATTGCATGTTAACCACTTGCGCTTTTCGGGCCTAATGTTGGCTTCAACTTACTGTTGTTTAATCCAATTGTATGCGTTCTCGAATTGTAACCAACCTTGCAATTTTTTTCTTTTGTGACTTGACACCTTTTAGTCCTGGAGGAAAATTCCCTCGAGTGTCCATATCCTGCACATGCTTTCCTTGCATTGACAATAGGTATCTTACTTTCACTTGGAACTATTTCTCCAGCTCATGACACTCATTTCCTCCATTGTATCATAGCATTATTTTATTCATTTTCAATATTTCCAATATGAAAAAGAAAAAAGAAAAAAGAAATACAAAAATAAGGATGGGAATGAGTCGCGTTCTTTATAAGGAAGATCATTATGTCGCCCTTGAACAGAGCACAATATCATGAATCCTTATCTAACCATTATGGGTTTAGTATGGATTTAGGAGGCCCTTCATCATAATTGAGTTGAATCTCCTCCAATAGGTTATTCTTCTAGTCATATGGAGCGTCTGTTGATGCCTCTTGTGTCATAGATGTATCCCAATTCATAGTCCATGATTCCTAAGTCACATTTTGTGTCATGTCTCTATTCAAGGGAGGTCAACATGTGTCGGCCATCCTACAGAAACCTTGTCTTGCAAATTCATCCTTCCCACGTTATTTAAATACTTCTCAGTTTCACAAGTATCTGTGTATCTCACACGTGCTAGTGTAGAAGGTCCCTAATGAATTCTTGCTAGTAGGTCTTCTCTTATAGACTACGACTCATTTCTTTGAGAGTATGACCAATATTTTCACCCTAGACGTATTTCCATTATTGATAGGTAACCTTGTGCTTAGTAGATGAACAACCATCATTGGCCGTTGATTGAGTGGTTTCCCTTGTGTTCGACGTCAACAACCATCATCACACATAGGGATTTGTGTGGAACCTTGGTTTCCACTTGACCCCATTGGTGGATTCCTCATCTTTGTAAGTATTATTCATTACTGACTTCTATTCAGAGAGTCTATGTTGTGTGCTATTTCAACTAGTGCATGTCGTATTTATACCTCGGTGTGGTCCTTAATTTTTTTTTCCTTTGAGTCCTTCCAAATATTTGCCCTTCTGTTACTCCTCATGTTGTATGATGGGATGCCTTAATTCCCTCCTTCTAGTGGATCTCTTCATATCGAATTTTGCACATATTTCTCTAGGATAGGGATCTAGAGTCAATTTTAGTACCTTAGGGATTGCAGTCATCAATGGAAGGCTCCCTGGCTATTGACAGTGTGAATACATCAATTTCCTTTGATCAGTATATTCTATCAGGTGTTCAACATCAGCTCATTTATTCACACTTTCTAGATTTTACTAGGTACCTTGACACCCATTATCATTATTGGTGGGTTGTCTCACATTTGTTAATGGTATACATCAATGGTCGGTAATTAAATAATGTCTCATTGTGTTTGACTTCAATTATTTTATTCACATAGTGCAGACCCGTACATCAATGGTCAAATTGAAGGTTTCGAGTGAAGTACGAGCATTACCTCTTTTTTTCTCCTACCCGACTTATATTGATTATAACATCCTCAGTGACATTGGTACTTGCAGAGGATCAATTCGTTCACTTCCTTGGCTCCATATTTCCTCTGATTTGATCCTGAGACATAGCTCCACTATGTATCTATTCGTGGCTATGATCTACATTTGAATGGATCCATTATGTATTTCCTCGTGGCCATGATTGTTTCTTTTATATATCACATGTATCCACTATGTATAGTTTTCATGGCCATGGAAATCAGTTATATTTATATCATTCATGGATCCACAGTGTACTTGATTAACGACCATGCTTACGTCAAACTCAAGCATGGAAATGTCCGACTTGAGAAGAGAGTACCTTACTTGTTTCTTTTGTAGGTATTGTTCTGGGCCTAGTCTTCAACTACTCCTACCCAATGGCCCCTCCACTATCTCATGAATTTTGTAATGCATTTTGGCCATTAGTTTCCCTTTTAACCTCACACATTAGGGGGCATTTGTTATAGCATCATTTTACACTACACATGCATTTGATGACAAGTGCCTAGAATGGGTAGTGGGGACACTAAAAAAATTAGATAGGTGATATACATCACTACGATCAGGGTGACAAGGAAAATCCAATAGAATAGGTGTCAAATAAGGATGTCGGGAAGGGTGGGTGGGACCACAAAAAAAAGGCTTATAAGTGATAGGTACCATGAAGATCAGGGAGAAAAGGTGAATCTAATAGGATAAATTTCAAATACGATTTCCAAGAAGGGGGTTGGTTCCATGGAAAAAAAAAGGCTTAAAAATGATAGGTACCATGGTGATCATGGCAAAGAGAGGAATCCAATGGGATAGGTCCCAAATAAGGGTGCCAGTGGGACCACTATACTCTTTTTCCCCCTTTTTAACTACTACAGAGTTAGACTTCGGCCTGAAGAGTAATGCATTGACAAAGTGCCCAAATTGTTAATAGGAAAAATTCTATATGAATTTCACAACCAGAATGTAGAAGGAAAGTTTGGGTGGAAATAGATCTTCTATATTCCTTTGTTGTTCTATTTCTTTCCAAGGGTTAGGATTTATAGACAAGGGTTTTCCCTGAGCTATAGCTCTATAATATTGTGCAGGATCAAATAGTAATACTTTGCCCAATATTTCAGGGCACCAACTAAAGAGGCTTGATCGTACCCTTAGTCGTACTACCCCATTACCTAGGTACTAGAGAGAATCTTCCTGAGTGTTGTTCTTAGTGTCACTATAGCAGTTAGGAAGTCGATTGGCTGATCTAGAGTTGGTTTCACAAGATATAGGGAACTCCCGATATTCCTAATGATACATGGGAGTGATGGTCATGCACATAATCTATTTGATTGTTGGGCCCGAGATATGATCAATTTTATGACAGTTATTAGGCACTTTTGTTGAATGTACATATGTGTTTTTCATGTTTTGGAGAAGATTTTTAAATAATTTTGTGTTAAAACGGTATGATCTACACCAGGTATGTATGATTCATGTTTGATGTCAATATTGAGTATAATTCATCACGTTTTACGATTCCAAAGATCTAGTTCACGTTTTTCTGGTGTTACAGGGAAAAAACGCACCACGTTTCTACTTTCGACACTCAGTGTGACACTCCTTCCAGCACTCGATCCGGTACCCGCTCTGGCACTCCGTCCTACACAAAAACAGTGGGCGATTTGGCAGTTATGGTATTGGCGACTAGTGGTGGGTGAATCAGAGACATGGGTTTTTCTCGTTCTTATCCCCTGCAACTACTGAACTCTTGACAACTCAATTTTAGGTTGTTATGGTGGGTGATTATTGGCTCTCTCTGTTTCAGTAGTTAGGGCACCATTAATGAAATTTGCCAATTTTAGAAGTGGTTTGAATCTCCTGTGGTCGACCACTTGGTCTGTAAACATTATAAATACCACCATGGTGGTCAGATAATTGTTAAGCAGTAGAAGAAGTCGTGTGTTAGAGCCAAAAATGATTTTGGCTCTGTTTTTGCATTTTTCAATTGCCAGAATTGTATAAGACTGCATTTTTCAAGTTTTAATGATGAAATCGTTTTGTTGAGCTAGTGGTGTGTGTTTGAGAAGTGACCACAACTTGTTGGGGGGGGCACCAATAGTCTAGTAACTTTTCTATGTGTTATTTATGCATTTCTTAGCTTAGATGTATCTTATCTCATTTCCTGTACATGCATTGCTATTTTTCTTTTGTCATGTAATTTGTTGTTATAGTTTAATTGTTTTAATTCTCTTTTGCGGGTTAGTATGAAGGTTTTTGTTAATATGCATTGATTTTATAATTAGGAACGAGTTTGCAAACTCGTACACTAACCCCATGTGCAATTAGATGTTAGATTGAATTTTATTTATGCTTTTAAAATCAAATTTAAAATAGAAGTTAAAACAGAGTAGAACAAAGTTTTATTGCATGTCTTCTTTAACAAGGATTTGATGGATGGATAGGATTAGTTTCAGTTTTTAATTATAGATTTCTTATTCCATTTTTACATAGATCTTTCTTAACTAGTTGTTAGTTAATGTATTCGTTAGTTAACTTTTTATATGTCATGCTTTAATTTAAGTTTTAAGCATTTTCCTTATTACATTTTGAATTGTTAAGATAGAGCTAGTTTAGTTTATGTTATGAAATTTCTTGCTTAGATTTAGGTTGCAATTTCAAGTTGTAGTTAATGATTGAATTTAGTATAGTATAAGTTTGCTTATATTAGTATGGAATGCATTTGAATTTCATAGATTAGAAAACAGTTTATTGCTTTCATAGAGTAGAAGATAGCTTTCTTGCTTTCATAGCTTAGGAAATAGTTTTATTTCTGTTGTAGGATAGATAGTATTTTCTTTGATAGATTAGATAGTAGCTTGCTTATCATAGGTTCAGGACTAGTTGTTAATTTCACTTTCTTTCAATTAAATAGATTTCCTTTTATGAATTAGAGATAGTTTTTTTGAATTAAGAACATAGTTCACTTGCCTCTTAGGCTAGATAGTTGTTCAATGAGAATTTTTTACTTGCAGCAGAAGTTATCTTAGAGTAGTTAGTTGTTTTCTTGCTTTAATAGGTTAGCTAGTTGTTTTGCTTACTTTTTTATTTGCTTTGATAGGTTAGTTAGTTGTCTTTGCTTACTTGTTTTCTTGCTTTAGTAGAATAGTTTCTTTCTTGTTTATTTACTTGCTCTATAGGGTAGTTTCTCATTGAATGTAGGTTGGCAAGTTAAAATAGTTTGCTTTGGTTATTTTCTTATTGTTATGCTTAATAGTTGTTTTTGCTTATTGTTATGAACTAGTTTGCTTTACATAGGGTTTTTACTTGCTTTCTTAGAACTATTCATCGATCCTTGGTCCAAAAGTACATAGGTTACATAGTTTCAAGTTGCTTAGTAGGGTTTTCTCACTAGATAGCTTTGCTTGAATAAATTAGCTCTTAGATAACCACTTCCTTAGTTAGACTATACTACTACCAATCCTTCTACCTTGGCATATATTTTTCTACAACTCTAAGTTTACTTACCTTGGGTTGACAATTTAATTGAGGGTTTTTAGTGTATATAGAACACCCATCATTTTTGGCACCGCTATCGGGGAGTTGTCTCAAGGTAGGAGATAGTTAGGAAATATATCATTTCTAGACCTTAGCATTAGTTTGGTGGCGGGGGAACTTTAACACGAGAGATAAGAACCTGCGCATCTGCTATAGCAGGTTCCCCCAAACCCAATGGTAGATTTTGTTTTTGTTTTTGTTTACTTTCATGAGTAAACCTAGGGACCCAAAAGGTAGATATATTAAATCTAAATATTTCAACCAAGGTTCCTTCCAACCTTTTTGGGGGGAGGAACATTCCAATCATAAACCAAAAAACAGGAGTTAGCTCAACCCAAAGAGCTAAAATTGTCTCTAAAGAGATTAAGACAGGGAGCACTAGAAAACAAAAAATTGAAGCACCAATAATAGTGGGACAGGAGGCAAGGCCACTCGAGCCTTCCGCAGAACCAAGCAATACAAACTTTGTTTTCTTACCACCATCAGGACATCCTAACCTTGTGGACATCATCTTTCTGTGAACCAAGTTTTATCAAATGGCAAGATGAACTCAGAAGCAACCATTAGCTTGAGGGAACTTTCTCAAATCCTAGCAACAACCAGGATTTCCTCTATTCAAGAAGAACATATTTTGGCAGCAGCCAAGAACTTGTCTACCTCTTCATAAATATTAGAAGAATCAAGGTCCTATGAGCTACAAAATGATTTTCCTTTCCAAAATGCGAAGGAAGCTAAAAAATTATGGACTGCATCCAATGGAGAGAAATCATTAAGACCTAAGATTGAGGAGTTCTCAACATCCATCTCAGCAGATCCTTTATGTACTTCAGAAATAAATCATCGAGAAGAAGAGGATATGCATAGCATGATGAAGGAGAGCATAGAAATTACTGTTGATGAACATCAAGATTACATTGAAATTTGGTTTCAAGAGGTCATCATGGCACAATACTATTCTCTTCTTCAACACCTTTTGATGCCAAAACAAGTAGGTTGGTTGGTTCTTCATATCCAGGTAATCACCGCGGTAAATTTTTCATATATGGATATGAGTATGTTTATTATCTTTCTCTGCACATGGTTACATTGGAAGAGTTCTTACACTTGAATACATATTTTCCCTTTCCTTTTAGGTAGGGTAGGATAGTAAATAAAAGTTGCATGTTGTTAGTTTAGATTAGAATTCTAATGCAACCTCATTTTACATTTTCTTTTAATAAAACAACTATGAGATACATGTTCCTATGACTTGATCTCATAGATCTCATTAGTTTATTATATTTTGGAGTGTGGTTTTTGCAAACAGTTTTAGAGATCTCTGTAGGTATTTATCTCACCAGGAGTAGACAGTTCAAGGAAATATAAAAGAAGAATTGTTCTTCAAAACATTGTTACACTTGAACCCTGTTGTCTGCTAAGAATCAAATGAATAATGAGATGTTGTAATTAGCCATGTTTTTTCAAATGCTTTCATCTTATTTTTCTCAAGGCATCTTAAATAGCAATTGCTCTTGAACGTTCACCACTATATAAGGAAGTGACACCGTAACCATCAAGCTTAGAGGTCTCTCATACATTTTCTCCAAGAAACCTGAGTAAGTGAGTAAAGTATATTTATTAAAGAGTAGCAAGGAGGTCTGATTAGCGGTAAGTTATGGAAACATCACAATAACTTACAAAAGAAGAAAGTGAGTTGAGCCTAGAGATACCTTTCTATTCTTTCTCAATGGTACCATCCACTGCACACTAAATAGCTTGATTATATCATATCTTTAGATAGGCCACGTCCGCTTAAGTACCCCTTACATCAGGACAATCACTAAGGAATATATATAACAAAAATTCATCCTCTAACATAAATACCAACCCAATAAAAAGAAAGAAAAAGTTTTTTTTAGAGCTGCCCCCCCCATCTTCTTGCATAAAGAAATATTATACTAAAATATTAAAAGATGGAGGGCCAGTCTCTAAGGGTGTAAGAGGCTAACCCATCGGGATATTGAACAGGTCTGCTGGCAGCGGGTACTAGCCTGTGGTATGACTAGGTAAACCTGTCAGAGTAATGAACAGGCTTGCTGGCAGCGGGGCATTCTACCTAGCGAAGATGGTAATCTGACAAAAAATAAATAATAAATTTAAACTTGTCTTGATGTACGACATTACTTGTAGACAAAACTGACATGAACTATGTATGGATAAGATAAGGTTAATGAACTCCATAAACTTGCCATTGGGAACTAACTCTGATATTATCTTGAAACTCTCTTGCCTAGCTCTTCTTATCTATATATAGTATCTCTTATCCTATAGGTGGGGCCATCTTCTAACCGTCTCGTCAGACCAATATGTGAAATTTATCTTTACACTTTACAAACTGTAAATCTTCATCTATCGAGAGAACTGACTAGTTTCCTATACTTTTGATTGTGAGGTGTCACAATATTTAGGTGTGGGGGAGGGGTTCATGAGTTGACAAATGATCATTTCCTAAAGAAGTAAATCTTTGTAAAATTTTGTATTATTTTCATGATACAGGTTATTACATTAGCAGTCATTTTATTTTGAGGTGCTAAACTCCTATGTTCTATAAATTGTTTTATATGTCCTTAACAGACCACTATGTTGGTTTATTTTTGTTACAGGTTGTTCATTGTAGGTTTGACATTACATGTTATATGCAAGTGGATTGAGTGAGAATGGTGGAAAAATCAACAACAATGGAACACTCTTAGCCTACCTCAACTCCTATTCACTATGCTCATGGCCTCTGAGGAATCAATTGCCTCATCCACAAAGCTCCCAAGAGTTGGAGACCGTTGATTTAAACACCACCAGTTGCCAAGAGAAAGCTATAATAGGGTTTTAAAAACTGAATTTCAGAACATCTCTAGAGCTAATGGATACTCCAAGGAGTGGATAAAAGAGGAGATAATCAACCATCTCATAGTCATCACCAGATTGATTACATGTGAAGGTAGATGTTCTGTCTTTAAAGCCTGTCAATTTCAATTATTAGCTCACTTTCAGTTCCATAAGCCATTGTAACTTTCCCTTTTACTTCTTAAAGAGTCTTGAGAAGATGTCTTCCCAAGTGAGGAAGGATGTAACCAATCCCCATAACAACCTATTTCACCATGACCTTATCAAACTACTTGTCTTATCCGAGTTGGAAAAACAAGAGAAAGTGTGGGATGAGTTCATTTACCAATTTGCAAACCCTCATCTTACAATCAAGACTAGCAAGAAGACTCTTGATCTAGGGACTGTTACTCCACCCAAACCCTCATGCTCAAGCTATTCCTTTACTAGACCAAAAGTCCAAGAAATATGTTGATACCCCTGTAGCCTCATTGGGCAAGAAGACCAAGAAGCTTATTGCTAACCCCCCTCTAAAAACAGTAAAGACCAAGAATCCTATTGCTAATTTATGGCACGAGGACGTGCCATATCTTCGGTCTGGGGGGATTTTTCCTAAGATAAAAATGCTAAGCATTTCCCATTTGCATAACAAACCCATGAGAAGAGGAAGTAGGATTTCTGTCAAAATTATGTCATACTATCTTTTTACAAAGTCTTGGGATATTATATCAGAAGTTGTGAGAAGAGGAAGTAGGATTTGTGTCAAAATTATGTCATACTATCTTTTTACAAAGTCTTGGGATATTATATCAGAAGTTGTTTGTATTGGTATGTTAAATTATATACTTCTGACATTATTGTGTGTGTTATAAGCTCATGTGCATTTTTATGTCTATGCTATAGAAGACTTCTTATACTTAACTACTCTTTGTGACAAATACAAAGTGATTATAACTACTAAATATGTACTGTCATTTGTATTCCAAGCTCATGAAAAGAGGATCAGTTGTTTGAATTGTTACATATTGATGAAAAGAAATAAAAATTCTCCTGTTCACCATGCCTACCAGTACAAACCAAGTGTTCGCGGTCAATCGGTCACCAGGTGAGCAAAATGGAGACCGCTCTGCATGTCCTGTTGGGTTCCTCAGGACAGAACATCTGTGGCAGCAAGGGGTTAACAGAAAACAAAACCGAATACAATCTAACTAACAACTGAAAGCAAATAACAATTCGAAAAGAAACAAACACATCAAACATGAGACAAGGGAGTCGTCAATGGTTCCAGGCTTGATCTATTAGTGAAACCAGAGCACACGCTGAAGACAGAGATAGGGGTTCCCTCTCCCTCCAGCGGAAGGTCCTTCGGGGCCCTCAACACAATGCTTTCCTTACAAAATGAACATAACTGAACTGAGTGGTGAAAGAACTCTGGGTTAGGCCACTGATGGATTGCTTGTCAAAGACTGAGCTATGAATCATCTGGACAGCGTAACATTTCTTTGAATTCTCTGCTGAAACAGTGGGTCTTCACGGCTATTTATAGCATTTTCCAGGCGGTCATGTAACCAACTTCCGGTGTAAACACGGACCTGTTTAGGGTTCACTTAAGCCATTAATTCGTCGTATTTGCAGAGTCGACCATGATCTGAGGGTCAAATCATCTTGGGGGCCGGTCCATAGGCGGTCGGGAGGCCGACTTAAGCAATTAATGCGACGTATTAGCAGATGCACGACTTTCTATGTGGACAGTCGCGCGTCGGGCGTGCATGCGCGCGTAACACGTTTTTGTCCCGCGCATACGCGCGCGCACCCTACTTCTGTAACGCGCCCTTCAATTTTTGGTTACTTTGTATAGTTTTTGACCCTTCTAGAATGTTGTGAACTTAATTCAGTGCCATGAATGACTTCATTGTTGTTTTGATGATGTGGAGTTCTTGTCCCCATGTGTAGATGAAATTTCAGTGATAACAGATGCCCCCTGATGGATGAGGTTAGGAGCATACGTATAGCCGAAATCCATCAATGTTTCTTCTACTAAAAATGTTGTTGTAAGGGAAAGCAATAGTGGGACCCTTCGGAACGATCCGTGGGAGGAAAAAGGAACCGGTATCTCGACCTTCTGAGAGACGTGTATGAAAAAATATACAACTGTGTACAAACGAGGCGGGCATGCCCCATGCTCGTATGATGTAACTCTGAAAAAAGATGACTGAAGTGTTGGTGTAGACAACT
>ML799512.1:699807-729127 GCA_009831015.1 Picea engelmannii | reverse complement strand
AATCCTACCTAGACTAAAATTTTCTTTTGGCACCTCCTGTGGAGGACAACTTAGTGAGTTTTTTAGAAAATTTTTAGATGAAATTGTTTTGTGAGGCTGGGGGTGGAAACCAACCTCGTTTGATTAAAAGTGGGAGTGGATAGACTTATCAATAAAAGATGGGGTGTTTTCAGAATCCCTTGGGAGGAAACCTACTTAAACCTCCACGTTTCGAGAAAAGGATATGTGAGTGCAACAGTGACTTTTGTGTGTGAGTGAAAAGTGTACCAAATTTTAGTTATTTAGATGTCACCTTGCAGCATGTGGACATCGCTTGGTCCTTTACAAGAGTTTGATTACCTAAATCAACTAGATGTCATTGGTACAACCTTACAGAATTTTAAAATCCCTAGGAGACTAGCATGTGGACATTGTAGTCCGTTACTATCCTTTAACTCCCTATGTGTGAGTTAATCTAGAAAAAGCAGGAAACTATCCTAGATTGAACATGTGGGCATGTGTGGGCCCGTTACAAACTTTTAAACTCTCCTAGTTTTCTGATCTAAGAAAGCATAAATTCAAACACTATTCTAACTTTGTTGGCATGTGGGCATGTATGGGCCCGTTACAAGAATGCGTTTGAAAAATGAAACTAAGAGGGGTCTCAAAAGAGCCGTTGTCCTCTCCTAAAAAGTTTGAAATTTTTAAGGGAGATGAGATCATTTTCGCAATCTATTTCTGATTCTCAAGATCGCCTGAGGGCGCGAGAGAAGAGCATACTTAAGATTGTTACTTGCGACTTCTAGTCCCGAATGTGAGTTTAGATGTGATTACAATTTTGATGTTCCACTTAGATTATGTATCAAAAAAGTCATCTACGTGGCTAAAAGAAAAATAGGGGAAAATATGATTTTAATCCTCCTAAGTGCCTATGTTCGACTATCCCCTTTATAAGTTGAGGGGTCTAAGTGGTGCAGTATTCAGAGCATGCATACATCATTGTTGAAAAAGGAAAACTGACTTTCCCCACATCAAAACCTTACAATGGAAAAAATTTTGTTCAAATGCGTGGCTGTTAGCATGGACAGGTGCGCGTGTGCGCACGGACTGTATCAAAAAACCAGAGCGCATGCGCGCGTCTGTGGGGTGGAATACCCGCGCGTTTGAGAAAAAACACTGGTTCTCTCGATTCTGCTGTGAATCGGCCGGTTAACAAGTCGGCGAAAGCCAGTTTGAGTCCCTGCAAGTTAAAAACAACAAAAGGAAAGTGAATTAAACCCAATTGAGGGAGAATTTGATACCTAAACTCCCCAGTGGAGTCGCCAGTCTGTTCGCGGTCAATCGGTCACCAGGTGAGCAAAATGGAGACCGCTCTGCATGTCCTGTTGGGTTCCTCAGGACAGAACATCTGTGGCAGCAAGGGGTTAACAGAAAACAAAACTGAATACAATCTAACTAACAACTGAAAGCAAATAACAATTCGAAAAGAAACAAACACATCAAACATGAGACAAGGGAGTCGTCAATGGTTCCAGGCTTGATCTATTAGTGAAACCAGAGCACACGCTGAAGACAGAGATAGGGGTTCCCTCTCCCTCCAGCGGAAGGTCCTTCGGGGCCCTCAACACAATGCTTTCCTTACAAAATGAACAGAACTGAACTAAGTGGTGAAAGAACTCTGGGTTACGCTGCTGATGGATTGCTTGTCAAAGACTGAGCTATGAATCATCTGGACAGCGTAACATTGCTTTGAATTCTCTACTGAAACAGTGGGTCTTCACGGCTATTTATAGCATTTTCCAGGCGGTCACGTAACCAACTTCTGGTGTAAACACGGACCTGTTTAGGGTTCACTTAAGCCATTAATTCGCCGTATTTGCAGAGCCGACCCTGATCTGAGGGTCAAATCATCTTGGGGGCCGGTCCATAGGCGGTCGGGAGGCCGACTTAAGCAATTAATGCGCCATATTAGCATATGCACGGCTTTTTATGTGGACAGTCGCGCGTCGGGCACGCATGCGCGCGTAACACGTTTTTGTCCCGCGCATACGCGCGCGCACCCTACTGCTGTAACGTGCCCTTCAATTTTTGGTTACTTTGTATAGTTTTTGACCCTTCTGGAATGCTGTGAACTTAATTCAGTGCCATGAATGACTTCATTGTTGTTTTGATGATGTGGAGTTCTTGTCGCCATGTGTAGACGAAATTTCAGTGATAACACCAAGCCTTTTGTTAGTATCTGTCAGTTCTGTCAGTCACTAGTGATCAAATTTACTCTTTCATATAGGGTTATTAGGTCAAACTGTTATATTTTCAAAATACAATTATAAAATAAAATTTGACATCTCTTGGTTGTAAAATGGTCATTGGTGTGTCTAGGTGTCATTAATACTCCCTCCATGCATCCAAGGTCATAATTTTTCATCATGGTCATGTCATCATTTCTTGTCATAAATTTTCAAATGATTGTCTTGGTCAAAGTTCTACTTTAAAATTTGTTTCTGAAATAAGGAAGATGAATTTGACGATATTGAAAGAGTTTTTTTTCAATAATATAACAAGGAACAAAAACCTCCTTCAGTTTATTCACAGGTATTATCATTTAAGATAAATTCCCTAAATACAGTCGCTATAGGAGGGTTTTTGCACATTTGGATAGTTTGACTTCAAGTTAGTTTTTCAGAGGGCTGGAGAAGGCATTTGCAGTGCTTGATGGTTCCATTGTGTAGCAGACATCATAAAATTTACATCCATACCACTTTCATCCCAAAAATCCTCTGGGAAGGCCTCCAAAATCCCTATCAAAGAACACAATGTGATTTTTCTAAGAGCACATTATGCTTCTACAAGTTTTGAGTAACCAACTTAAAGCTGGGATTTTGAACAAATGGGAAAATAATTTTGAAACCTGGAGGAGGTTTGTGTTCATAACATACCAAAACACAATAAAATCTCTCATTTTTTGAATATACTTTATGGTTTGGGATATATTCTATCATCTTAGAGGCCTATGCTTTCAGAAAATAAAACACTATGTTTTTCTTGTTTTAGTCATATTTTATTTTCGTGTTTTCCTAACAACTGGGAAGGAATTTTTGAAAACCAAGAGAGGTTTTTATCAAGGATATATTAAAAAAAAAATAACCTCTCTCATTTTATAAATATACGTTATGTTTTTTTATATATTCAATTCTCTTAGAGGCCTCGTTTTTCAGGAAATAAAACACTCTGTTTTTCCTATTTTAGTCATGTTTTCTTGGCGTGTTTTCCTAACAAATGAAAGTGAATTTTTTTAAACCAGGAGAGGTTTTTGTCAAGAACATATTCAAAAACAAAAACCTCTCTCATGTTTTACACAGGTTTTACTTTCTTGTAGTTACAGGTGTCACTTTGATACATATTTTTCACAAGTTTTCCAGGCCAGAATTGTTGCGCTTATGGGAAGTCACTTTTGGAACTAATTTTGCAGAGGTAAAATTGATTTTTTGCATAGTTTAAAATATCAAGGGTATAATATACATCTCAAGGCTTCCTCACATGTCATCAGCAGCCTCCAAAAACTCCAAACCTGTCAGTTCAAACTTAGAGAGCATGAAACACTGAGTTGTCATTTACACCATGATAACGTTGTCCTACAAGCCAAGATGAATTCTCTACATCATTAGGTTGATGATATTACTGCCACCAATAACATTCTTTGGATGCAATTAAAACACCACAAAAATCCTAAGTCAAAATCCCTCGGGCAAGAGGGAAAAGATTCTAAAGCTAATCCATCCCATCCTTCGTAAGTTAGTCATAAAGGGAAATTTCTTTTTGTTTGCAGTGGGACCTGCAAAATATTAGGTGTAGGGGTAATGTTGGGCCCGAGATATGATCAATTTTATGAAATTTAATAGGCACTTTTGTCGAATGTACATATGTGTTTTTCATGTTTTGGAGAAGCTTTTTGAAGAATTTTGTGTTAAAATGGTATGATCTACACTAGGTATGTATGATTCATGTTTGATGTCAATATTGAGTATAATTCATCATGTTTTATGATTCCAAAGATCTAATTCACGTTTTTCTGGTGTTACAGGGAAAAAATGCACCACGTTTCTACTTCTGGCACTCAGTCTGGCACTCCTTCCAGCACTCGATCCGGTACCCGTTCCGACACTCCGTCCAGCACCTCGTCCTGCACAAAAACGATGGGCGATTTGGCGGTTATGGTATTGGTGGCCAGTGGTGGGAGAATCAGAGACATGGGTTTTTCTCATGCTTATTCCCTCTAGCTACTGAACTCTTGACAACTCAATTCTAGGTTGTTATGGTGGGTGATTATTGGCTCACTTTGTTTCGGCAGTTAGGACACCACTAATGAAATTTGTCAATTTTAGAAGTGGTTCGACCCTCCTGTGGTCGACCACTTGGTCTGTAAACATTATAAATACAACCATGGTGGTCAGATAATTGTTAAGGAGTAGAAGAAGTTGTGTGTTAGAGACAAAAATAATTTTGGCTCTGTTTTTGCATTTTTCAATTCCCAGAATTGTATAAGACTGTGTTTTTCAAGTTTTAATGGTGAAATCATTTTGCTGAGCTCGTGGTGTGCATTTGAAAAGTGACCACGACTTGTTGGGGGGGGAACCAATAGTCTTGTAACTGTTCTATGTGTTATTTATGCATTTCTTAACCTAGATGTCTTTTATCTCATTTCTTGTACATGCATTGTTATTTTTCTTTTGTCATGTAATTTGTTGTTATAGTTTAATTGTTTTAATTCTCTTTTGCAGGTTAGTATGAAGGTTTTTGTTAATATGCATTGATTTTATAATTAGGAGCGAGTTTGCAAACTTATACACTAACCCCGTGTGCAATTAGATGTTAGATTGAATTTTATTTATCCTTTTAAAATCAAATTTAAAATAGAAGTTAAAACATAGTAGAACAAAGTTTTATTGCATGTCTTCTTTAACAAGGATTTGATGGATGGATAGGATTAGTTTCAAATTTTAATTATAGATTGCTTATTCCATTTTTACATAGATCTTTCTTAACTAGTTGTTAGTTAATGTATTCGTTAGTTTTATTTTTATATGTCATGCTTTAATTTCTGTTTTAAGCATTTTCCTTATTACATTTTGAATTTTTATGATAGAGCTAGTTTAGTTTATGTTATGCAATTTCTTACTTAGATTTAGGTTGCAATTTCAAGTTGTATTTAATGATTGAATTTAGTATAGTATAAGTTTGCTTATATTAGTATGGAATGCATTTGAATTTCATAGATTAGAAAACAGTTTCTTGCTCTCATAGAGTAGAAGATAGATTTCTTGCTTTCATAGCTTAGGAGATAGTTTTATTGTTGTTGTAGGATAGATAGTCATTGCTTTGATAGATTAGATAGTAGCTTGCTTATCATAGGTTCAAGACTAGTTGTTAATTTCTCTTGCTTTCAATTAAATAGATTTCCTTTTATGAATTAGAGATAGTTTTTTTGAATTAAGAACATAGTTCACTTGCCTCTTAGGCTAGATAGTTGTTCAATGAGAAGTTTTTACTTGTAGTAGAAGTTATCTTAGAGTAGTTATTTGTTTTCTTTCTTTAATAGGTTAGCTAGTTGTTTTGCTTACTTGTTTATTTTCTTTAATAGGTTAGTTAGTTGTCTTTGCTTACTTGTTTGCTTGCTTTAGTAGAATAGTTGCTTGCTTGTTTATTTACTTGCTTTATAGGGTAGTTCCTCATTGAATGTAGGTTGGAAAGTTAAAATAGTTTTCTTTGGTTATTTTCTTATTGTTATGCTTAATAGTTTCTTTTGCTTATTGTTATGAACCAGTTTGCTTTACATAGGGTTTTTACTTGCTTTCTTAGAACTATCCATCGATCCTTGGTCCAAAAGTACTTAGGTTACATAGTTTCAATTTTCTTAGTAGGGTTTTCTCATTAGATAAATTTTCTTGAATAGATTAGCCCTTAGATAACCACTTCCTTAGTTAGACTATACTACTACCAATCCTTCTACCTTGGCATATATTTTGCTACAACTCTAAGTTTACTTACCCTGGGTTGACAATTTAATTGAGGGTTTTTAGTGTGTTTTTAGTGCATATAGAAAACCCATCACTGATGCGATACTACTTGAAGGGTACTAATAGGGGTTACATAGGTTTCCAACAAGGTGAAACGTTTGTTTCTAAGTAATCCCATGAAACTGTATGTATTTCCTGTGTAGTCTTTCCCACCATATTTTTACCCACTAACCGATAGATCTTTGTGCTTTAAATACACCAAAAATACACATCTCTTCCCTGAAAAGAAAAAAAACACCATAGAGGAAAGTGCTCTGATACCACTTGTTAGGTACCATATGTATTATAAATAGAAGAAAAAAATTATAGCAACAATTACTAGTGGAACAACAAAATGTAGAGAACCAAAACACCATAAATGATACCTTTATTGATAGAAAGTAATGTTCACTTCCCTCTTCA
Organism: Picea engelmannii; assembly: GCA_009831015.1. Lineage (NCBI taxonomy): Eukaryota > Viridiplantae > Streptophyta > Pinopsida > Pinales > Pinaceae > Picea > Picea engelmannii. The sequence continues at coordinate 722,672 of ML799512.1, read as the reverse complement.
ATGGGGAAACCTTCAACAGAGCAGTTTTCTATTACAATAATTCTCAAGACAAGACTTTGTCATGCCTCCTACTCTTATTTATACTAATTCTATCTTCTAAGGAATATTCTAGAGAAAGATCTTTCTAGAATAAGAAGATTTTATTAAGTCTTCTTACATTAGACTTCTTCACATTATTAAATAGGCCTTATTTACTAGTTTTTTCCTTTATTACATAGAAAATATGTTATTCTATCTACATGAGGGGTTAGGGAGGTTAGGTCCCTAACATCTACAACCATATAAGCAAAGTTCCTTTAAATAAGATCACTTCCAGAAACTTGCTCCATAGTTTTATGCCCATCATACAATACTCAAGCATGTAGGGTGCATGGATTACAAGTTATCCCTTCCAAGTCATTCTAAGGTCCATCCATTTTTTCATGTTTCTTGATTACATAAAGTGATTAGAAACACGTGTCAGATTCAAACTAGTCTCCCTTAATTAGATGAAGAAGGTTCCATTTGGTTGTAGACACAAGAAATCCTAGCACAATGCACACATCGTCTATGCCAGTGCATAGTTTAGGAAGTTTTAGTATAGTGGATAGATACACAACCCAAGGAGGCCACATGGGATCCAACCGCCATTATGCAACAATTCCCACATCTCAAGCCTTGAGGACAAGGCTATGTTTTAAGGTGGGGGGGCATGTTAGGGTCCTAACCCCTCAAGTATATAGAATGATATGTTTTTCTATGTAATAAAGGTAATCATTAGTAAATAAGCTTATGTATTAATGTGAATGTGGTTAATATAAGAAGACTTACTAGAAAGTTCTACCTCTAGAAATTTCTTATTCTAGAAGGTTCTCAAGAATATAGAACTAATATAGAGGGGTAGTTGTTGAATCATTTTATTTCAGATCTACTCTGTTGGAGGTTTCCCCCTCGAAGAGGAAAGTGAACACTATACCTTACAATTCTTGTCCTATGATGGTAATTTTACAAGGAATAAGCATGCACATCTTGTTGGAACTATCAACTACCACAAAAAGATAGTCATGTCCCTTCCTGATTATTGTCAAACCACCCACAAAATCCATGGAAATTATTTCCCAAGGTCAACTAGGTATAGTTAAGGGATGTTATAGAACTTTCTTTCTATTCCTAAGCTTGTTGGTACAAAAAAATATGCATCCTCTAATACACTAAGATACATATTATTTCATTATGGGCCAATACATATACCTTTGTAAGTTATCAATTTTCTTCTTAAAACCAAAATTTCCTACAAGTTTGGAGGTGTCAGCCTCTATGCTAAGATACAATCTCATTTTGTATTGTCAACATTTTAGATTGTTAGGGAAATAACCTCCCTAACCCTTCATGTAGGTAGAATAATATATTTTCCATGTAATAAAGGTCGACATTATTTAATAAGGACTATTTAATAAATGTGAAAAAGTCAATGTAATAAGACCTAATAGAATCTTACGCTTATAGAAAGATCTTCCTCTAGACTATTCTTTAGAAGATAGAATTAGTATAAATAAGAGTAGTAGGCATGAGAAATCCTTGTATTGATAATTATTGTAATAGAGCTCTGCTCTGTTGGAGGTTTCCCCCTTGAAGAGGAAAGTGAACATTGTTTCCTATCAAAAAGGGTATTATTTTGGTGTTGTGGTTCCATATATTTTGTTGTTCTGTTGTTATTCTCTGTAGCATTTCATTTTTTTGTTGTTGTTCTGATGTTATTCACTACAGTATTTCATTTTTTTGTTTTTGTTCTGATGTTATTCACTATAGTATTTATCTTTTCTTCTATTATAATAGATGTGGTACCTAACAAGTGGTATTAGAGCACTTTCCCTGGAAGGAGTTGTGGGTTAAATGTTTTCAGGGTAGAGACATGTTCCAGTGTCTTAAAACTAAAGTGATATGTCATTTATAGCATAAATTTGTAGTCGGGAAACCATACACACAATAAATACAAGAGGTTTATAAGATCACATTGTTGGACACCCTTGTAACTTATGTTGGTACCCCTTCAAATGGTAGCGCATTAGAAAACACTTGTATACGAACCGAGCTTGGTATATTGAAACCCTCCATAGATCAGTTGATTGGTTGCCTAACTTATATAGTTCCACCAAGAAAAACACTTGGGAAGATACTCTCTAGAACCTAGGTGATCAGGTAATCAGATACCATTTTTTCCCTAATCACAGTGGTACCTATCATTTTCAGCCTATTTTTTTTTTCCTGTAGTCCCACCCATGCTTCTCGACACCCTTATTTGACACCTATCCCATTGCATTCCACACTTCACCCTAATCATAGAAATATATATAATTTATCTATCTTTTCTCCATGGACCCACTTTCACTTCCCCCCCCCTCCACATTCTGAAATGACCACCAATCGTAACCAAGAAATCCTTCACCTCCAAGACGAATCCAAACAACACAGGGATAACATCTAGAGAGTGAGTTTAGACATTTCTTCCACTAATTGCAAATTGGAAATCTTCGAGGCCAATGTTAAGGGTGAAATTGTAGCAGTTAAAGGTGAATTGGCCTCCCTCACCACCAGTCTCAACCAATGGTTAAAACAGTCCCATGGCTCTCCCTCCTCTAAACGCCCTTCACACTATAAAAGTGAGGACTCTTCCCATACTATGGAATTTCATTCCAACTCCCTTCATCATGATCCCCATCTTCCCATAGTTGAGGTGAACAAATTTGATGGCTTAGATCCCACAGGATGGGTCACTGAAATGGAACATTATTTCTCCTTACATGGAATTACTGATGAGTTGGAAAAAAAAAATTATGGTGTCCTCTATCTAGATCCTGAATGATGGAAATGGCATCAAAATACATGTCAAGGCCATATTGCTTGGACACAATTTGTTGTGGAGATTTCTGAACGCTTTGACATGGACACCCACTATCTAGGTCATTTAACCAAGTTAAAACAATTTAGCACAATGGACTATATTATATATTCCTTTGAACACTTGGATTTCTGAAGAAAGGGCATGTGGGATTATTTCTTTATGGAATCCTTTATCAATGGCCTCAAGGATGAAATTCATTCCTAGGTCCTCATGGCTCACCCTCAAACTTGGTTGGAAGATACTCAACGAGCCAAGGAAGCCCAATAAATTTTCTCCACCCAGAACCACAAATCCTCCTTTACTCCTCTCACTCGAACTACCAATCCTACCCCTCCTACCACTCCTCTCAATATCTAGAAATTAACTCAGGTAGAAATGGATGAATGCCAACTTAAGGGTCTTTCTATAATTGTGATGAAAACTATTTTCTGAGGCATAAATGTGAGGACCAAAAAAAATTTATGGCCATTTCTGAGGAGGTTGTTGACGAGGAGGCCGAAGTTTCCCCAGTGGATGAACTACCCCCAAACAATGCTCCTACTCCACCCTCTGATCCACCTTATGTTGAATCATTTATTTTACTGCATGCCCTTACCGTTTTCTCTGCTCCCCAAACCCTCAAGCTCATTGGCTACATTAAGAATAGGAAGGTCATAATTATCATTGATAGTGGAAACATCCATAATTTTATTCATTGTTGGATTTCCCAGGAAGTAAATTGATATATCCATGTTGTCAACAATTTTCAAATTATGATTACCAATGGTGGTTCCATGAAATGTGGTGGGTGTTGTGAAAATTTGCACCTACAAATTGGTCAGTATCACCTAACATTTCATATGTTTTCCATCGACATGGGTGGTTGTGACATTGTGAATGGTGTTGAATCATTATGCAAGATGAGTATGCATATGTAGAGCCAGAGTCGAGGCCCAAGTGGGCCTAGAATACTCTTCAGGATGCTGAGGATCTTGTTGGGGATCCAACTGATACTAGGAGGACTTGATCTAATTTCGAGGAGCCTCCTCTTGCACTCACTATCACTCAATTGTTTCCACGTAGGCATATTTTCCTAGTTCAGTCTTCATACCCACAGTCTTATGGCTAGACTGTTGGAAATCCCTTTTGGGAATCCACCATGCAGGAGGAGTACAAATCCCTCCTCGAGAACCAGACTTGGGATCTGGTTCCCCTTCCTTTAGGAAGGAAAATTTTTAGGTGCATATGGGTCTACAGGACCAAGAGCGCAGTAGATGGACAAATTAGCACATACAAATCTAGGATTGTTGCCAAAGACTTTCAACAGGTGCATGACATTGACTATGATGAGACGTTTCCTCTAGTAGAAAAGATGGATTCCATACATTTGGCACTTTCCATTGCAGCATCCAAGGGATGGGAAGTCCATCAAATAGACATGAAGAATGAATTTATTCGCAAAGATATCTCTCAAGAGATCTATATGGAGTAGCCCCAAGGATTTATGAAGGATTCATCTTTGGTCTGTCGACTGAAGAAGTCTCTTTATAGCCTCAAGTAGGATCTAAGGGCATGGTTTTCCAAGATGGACTCCTACCTGTTGTCACAAAACTTTGTACATTGTAAGTTAGACCCAAATTTTTACATGCTCGGGACGGCTGACTCACTCATACTCCTAGTTTTGTATGTTGATGATTTGTTGATCACCAGTTTATCAACTTTAGTGATTGCTACAATTAAGAGGATTATGCATGACAGGTTCTTGATGACGAAAATGGGTCTGCTACACTTCTTCCTTGGACTCAAGATCAGTTAGGATGCATCAGGCATCAAACTATATCAGGCCAAGTATGCACGAGATCTCCTTGAGAGATTTCACATGACAGACTACAAGTCTGCTCCGACTCCTTTCCTATTAGGAGTCAAACTTGAGGATGGCGAGGAAACTCCACTGGTTGAAAGCACATGATATAGACAACTAGTGGAGAGGTTGTTGTATCTCACACACTCCATAACATACCTCTCCTTTGTAGTTGGCGTAATATCCAGGTTCATGTGGGAGTCGCATGAGCTACATTGGAAGGATGCAAAGAATATCCTTCAATATGTACAGGGCACCATCACCTTTGGGATTCACTATTCAGCAGACTCTACATTGGACCTCGTTGAGTTAACTGATTATGACTAGGATAATGATAACATTGATCACAAGTCCACATATGGTTACTCACTCAGTCTTGGTTCCATGCCTATTTGTTGGTCGAGCAAGAAGCAGGATGCTATTACTCTATCTTTAGTCGAGTCAAAGTACAAAGGGGTAGTTAACATAACCATTCAAGCTGTGTGGCTACAACATTTTCTCACTGAGTTGGGAATTTAGTTTCATCAGTCAATCACCATCTGGTGTGACAACTAGAACACTTTGAAGTTCTGCAGAGATCCATTTCAAAGACAATGGATGAAGCAAATCGAGACCCACATGAACTACATCTGGGGCTTAGTACATGAGGGGATCATTGAACCACAGTTCTATCCTTTAGCAGAACAGACTGCAGACATATTCACCAAGACCTTCACTGAGAAGAAGTTTCATTCTCTGCACAGTCATCTTGGAGTGAAGGACACAATTGCCTAGAAACTATCAGTTCTTCTTTTGACATACATTGTACCTTGAGGGGGGGGGGTGGTTTCCCATGAGGTTTTCCCTCTTTCCTCATGATGCAGACCTCCCTGACCCTCGGGCCGAAGTCCGCTCACAGGATCGTTCTTTATCTCCTTTGAGCCGAATCGACTCTTTCGGTTCCTTGTTGGAATCTCAATTCAATCGATCCACAGGTCCTTTTGGAAGCTTCCCTACATGAACAACACTAGGTGCAAGCTCCACTTCTCCATGCGACCACAATGCTATGACTAATGCCTAACCCAGAAGGCGCTTGTCACAACTCGCCACTCGCGAGTTCGTGAGTCGAAACTCTCGACTCTTCCTTCCCAATCTCGCGATACCTGAAATGTCGATACGGGTATGTCTCCTTCCCTTGTCAGCGCCCTCCGCACATGACCATTGGCTAGACTTAACACTATCACCTCTCTCTACTCACCACTTCGCGAGATTCAACATCGAGTCCCCATGCTCTTATCTCACGAATTCCTGAGATGCGAGAAGTCAATGGAGTGTTGACTCCTTTTGCTAGGCGACGTGTGTCTGCCTATCTATCACACGGGCCCACCTTGTGGTTATAACACATGTCCCTCATGCCTAGCTTTGGCACTTCGCGACTTCGCTTCCTGAATCACTGCCTCCTTTATATCCCGACACCCGAAGTGCCGAGATCCCGAACTCCTTGTTACTCCTTATCGCAACTTGCGACTTCAGGATTTTCGGGACAAAAGTCTCGACCTATTATCCTACAATATGTCAAAATGCCAAATTTTGACACGTTTCCCAGTGCTAGACCACAATGAAACTTCCCACCTTTTCAAAATTTTAGACTTCGCGACTTCGCGAGTCTTGATGCTAAACTTTCGGTTCTTCAACCCACGAAACCCCGAAATGGTCAACAAAGGTTTGACCTCCATGTCAACAAGTACACCACCTATCCACTCTCCACTGTCCATGATCTTTAAATCTTTTCTCCCCTTCGGGACTTCGCACTTCACGATTTCGCGAATCTTGCTGCAACTCGCAAAACCCCAAAATGAGATTACGTGAATGATCCAAATTCCCCTGTTGGCTCAGATCCTACGACTCTTTTTCTTCTGAGCTTTACACTTTAGAAAACACTTTCCATAACTCTCCTTGCTCATCTAGAAGATATGACGGCTCTCGGGACTTCGCGAATTCTCCACAGAGAATTCCGACCGTCCAATGCTTCCTTGACAACTCCTGCGAAATGAGCAAGGTATTCCTTCACAGAACTTGTCCACCTGCAAAACAACTTCGCTACACCTCCTTTCAACACTTAAAGGCACTAACTCTTCTGATCTTTTACCACAAACTCGAGTCTTCAAAAAGACTCCTACACGCATTCCTTGCGGCAACCCTTCAAATACTTCCAAGTATTTGAATTCTTAGACTCTGCGCACTCTCTTTGCAACAACAGTCCTTCAACAACTCCCTCAGGTTTCAAACTTTGAGACTCTACTCGGACAGTGCACACTTTGTACGGCTCCTTTGCTTAAATTTCACTTCTGCGAGAATGAGAACAATGTTATCCCTCCCGAGCTTTCAGAGACGAACTCTGATTTCTGTCAATGCACACCTTGCAGACAATTTCACTGCACTCCTTGCAGGAAAACTCTTGCTCAGACAGAGAAACAATTGAAACTCATTCCTTACTCTCCCTCTCTTCAGATTTTAGACATTAAATATGAAATCATACATTCATGCATCAAAGAAAATGCATAACAGAGAGTAACAAGCATATATCACTCAGCATGTACAAACACAGAAAGCAATTGAACACCATGAGTCTGAACTAAAGATCTTTGTATTAATCCAGAACTTATGTACATGGGTTTTTACTTTACACAGCTCTTTGCTTCTTCTCTCCTATGCTCTCTTCGATTGATAATGTTACAATAATACAATATGAGGGTGTCTATAGTCGGTTTTCCCTCCTCTCCTAAAACTGTTTAATCTAGAATTTAATTATACCTACTTACGTTTACTAGCATAAATGCCTCTTAATCCTTCAGACGAGAGTGGGACGCTCAAGGTCTGATTACAATAACAAGTACACCCTTTCTTAACTACTTCATTTATGTTTGGAAAATCTTACTTCAAAACAATTTAAACACCTTTGAACATGTGCCAAAAATGCGTTGGTGCTACTCGCGCTCGCTTGCTACTGACGATGCTCCTGCATCACCTCACTTTATTTTAGTGTATCTTTTGTATTTGGGTACCTAACATGGCCTTGTTGCAGGGACCCATTCTTTATTTTCACCATAGTGATGTTCAGGGGGGGTGTTGGAGTAACTTCACACACACCTAGGTTTTCTTTTTCCTAAAATTTTTCCTATGTTTATTAGTCATTATTTATTCTCCTATATTTTAGGAAGAATATTCCTCTAGGGAGAATATTCTCTTCAATTTTCACTTCAATTTGATGAGTTGAGTGGAATCTAGATGCTACATTGGGATTATTAATATGAAGCATTGGGATCATCACAAACTAATGCGAATTGTCCTTGGGATCATCACCAGACTAGCTCATTACCCATTATTCCCTGATCTCCTCCTCACTTCACTATGTTTCAGTCAGTTAACTAAAGACTGGTAGACTAGTTAACTCAGCTAGGTGGAAATTCACTCTCGTAACTTCCCAAGAGACTAGACTAGGTGGTAGTTTGCTCCTGTAACTATTGGTGTGTGTCCAAATCACTCTATACCATCACTATGGTGCATTGGATTCTCCTCCAGTGTGCATTGGTTGAGTTATATAGAGTATATCATGTGTAAATTATCATTCATTCATTTGGTTAATGAGAATTCTTCTATTCTTTCTCGCATGCTTCTTTTTTCTTCTATTTTCTCTGCAACTATGTATGTCAATTCCTAACTACATCTATTCTTTTTAGGTTCAACACATTTACAACATTTTATAGTTTTCATATTAAGGACTAGTAATATTTTCCAAGGTTTCTACATTTTGAGATAAATTTCCATCCTTAAAATTATCCATGTTCTTCAGTTATGAAAAATGCAAATATAAAGAAAGATGTACTCACTATGGATTTTCCTATGACTTTGTGGCTTGAATGAATACTACAAACTCTTCTTCCTACCTTTTTTATTCTCTCAAATCCCACTCCTTGGATTCTATTCTTGACTATGGAACAAGTACAATACAAAGGAATGAAACCCCTTCTCTTCCTAGTAGCCCCGTATTTAACATAGCCTAATAGTCGTATAGGTTTAAAGATTTTGCATCTTCAACCCTCAATTAGTGTTAAGGTTTTGGAAATTCTAGAACCTTCTTGAAATTCCACATGTGGCTAGCCCCACATGTGTGAGAAATGGGGGATGATGTGGCATCAACTCGTACCATGGTGGTCAACAAGGTAGGTCAATTTGTAGGAGGCATAACTTATGCATACAAGACCTGATCGAGGTGATTTTTACATGCTTGGAAAGGTATCGATCTGTAGATTAGTGTTAAGGGGATGGGAGTTGTACTCATAAATGCTTGACCAAAAAAATGCTAGTTGATGCCTCAAAATAGATCTAGAAGGTTTTGAACCCCAAATCTCCAAACTGGGACTTACCACGAAAATGGGCCTTGTAAGCCAATTCCTCCCATTTTTCCACCTAGAAAGTACTAAGATAGATGAAAAATTATATAAATGGATCAATGTGTCTCAAATCTATTATTTTTTCAAGTTCTACCTTAACTCATATCTTTAGGTGATGGGGATTTTCATGTAGACACTAGTGCATTTGTTAAATGTCTAATACTAATTTCATATGCATGAAAATGAGAAATAATTCATTAAACTAATGTATTTAGGGTTAAACATTTGCGTATTTGGTTAAAAGTTCCTTAGTGGTTTGAAGTCAATTTATTCACTCTAAGAATCTATTTTTTGAACACTAATACTTCTCATAAGAAAAGTGAAATGCTCTTATAATGCAATATGTAAGAGATATTTGTATATGTGCATATATATGCACAATAGTAGAATGCATATCATGAGAGAAGTGAGAAACTCCTACCACACATGGTGAGATGGATTTTTATGCTAATAAACTAAACTAAAATTATTTGATTTTTAATATATAATAATAATAATACTAATTTAATTTTAAGGTCATCGTTAAGACACCAAATTGGTGTATGAGACTCCCTTGTTTGTGGGAAATTAAACAAATGAAATTATTATAGTATCATTTTAATTTTATATCTTTTAAGTATATCTCTTTATTAATGAATATGATTATATTGATGATGATTATGATGATGATTAATAATAATAATAATCTATATGAGACCCCCTTGTTTGTGGGACAAGGGATCCCCTCCACCCAAGTATTTGACTGGTAAAGTGTATGAAGGTATACATACCCAACCACCCTTTGATTTGAACTTGTGATCTCTTAGGAGGAAACACATATTCTTAACAATTAGACTCACTATATTTAAATATATTTTAATTTAATATTTAAATAATAATATTTTTATACATTATACATTCCATATACTTAGTTATTAAAATAATCAATTTTTTTTTCATAGGAAAAAATACTTATATTAGAGAATATAATTATTCTGTTACAAGACTTTGAGAAGTACATATATCTCAAAACATTTTATGCTTCCACAGAGTCTATAGATTACAACTTTTCATATCAGTCCTACAGAGCTAGAAAGCTTTATAATATATAATCACCAGAATTAAATATTACATCTTCTTTGAAACAATTCCAAATTAATAGTAACAATTTCCAATCATCTGTGTGATTAATTGATGTCTATTCTATCAAAAATATATGCATGTCCTTCAATTCCCATTGCATAATATAATCCATATTCCTCGAGAGATAAATCTTCTTTTGAAAGTAGATCACCTTCCATGTTGAAAGCTCTGTATATATGTTGAATTTTAAGTTGTGTAAATTTCTTGTTGAGATCTCTTATCTTTCTCATCCATGGCTGCAAATAGACCACCTGAATATTATTTGCATTAGTAAACCAGTCAATAATCACTTTTGAATCACCTACCAATTGCAACCTTGTTACCTTTTTATAATGTGAAAAATATAATATACACCACAATGCTAGTAATTTTTCTTTGGTATTAGTGCCACTGCCACAGTTCATTTCGATTCTAAAAGTACCCAACACTGGACATTTTAATACAGCTTCTGCTCCACATGTCTGACCCCTTGCTTGTGAAGCACCTTAAAAAAATCCCACAACTAGATCCAAAAGAAGTAAAGGTGGTCTATCAATCCTCTTATCCTTAGTGACATGTCCTATTGTAGTTTCTCCCAGAACCTGTAGAATACTAGTACATACTATGTCCCTATTCAGGGATCTATCTTCAAAAATAGCAAGATTTTCATGTTTCCAGATCTCCCAACAAATAAGACATGGAATTTATAGTTTTTCTCCCTTCCTTCTTTTCCAATTTAGTAAACAATCACTAAGTTGTCCTCCTTCCCATACATCATCCCACTTTAATAAATTAAGCACTAAATACCAGATATCTTTAGTAAAGGTATATACTACAAATAAGTGATAAGTAGTCTCCTCACAATTCCCACAGAGAATACATCTACAAGGGCCATGATAACCTCTTTTTATTAAGTTTTCTCAAGTAAGAATTCTTTGTTCTAATAGTAGCCACATAAATAGTTTTAATTTTAATGGAAACTTCCATTTCAAGAGATCATTATACCAGAAAATAGGTTCAGTCTCTACAACCTCCATCATTTGAACCTCATAAGATTTATTTTCACTTACTTGGCCACTTTTGGTATCCTAGTGTTAGCGCTCTGTAATTTGCCTAAGGCTGCGAAGGCAATCACAAAGGTAACCTCGAACCACTTGGAGTCTAGGATCCAGCCCTCCAAGACTCAGAGAGGGATCTCTCTTTTCAATTTAACTTGATATGGAATAGGACAGATGTTAGGCTAGCTATACAAGTATGGGGTTTTTGATTTTTAAATGGTTAGTTTGGGACAGCAAGGAGGGCCATTGGGCAAATGGGGTCTGTGCTTAAAGATGTGATTCATTCTCAGATCTGGACAAATCTCTTACACAGGGAAAGGTAGAAGATATGTTGGATCGAATTAAGTTTCGATGGTGTCAATTTGAGGAAGAAATAGGGGAGGAAAAAGCCAAGAAAAGGAGCAGCTAAGAATTCCTTAACTGAGCTCTTTAGATGAATAACATAAAGATTATCAAAAGGAAAGATGCAGAGTATTTGCCAATAAATTCTGCTATGTTTACTATCTTCTGACAATAAGAATTGAAAAACAAGTGGAAAGAGAATAGGAAAATACTTTAACAGAGAAAAAAATCTCCACCAATACATCCGCACAAGAATCCTGTAAAAAAAGCATGTCCATCACTGATTGATCATTTAATAATTACAGAAAAAAAAACTTTTTGGCCAAACACAACCCACAGTCCAGCAAGGAACCTCACAGGTCGAAACCCCTATTTTTCTTTTACATGTGTATAAATAAGAAAAATCACTCAGCCTTCTCCTAGACTCGAGCTCATAACTCTATTTTCTGAAAATAGAAAACAATTACAAAGATATCGACACCTGTAGACTATCTTTAAAACAACAAGACAACAAATCAGAGGAAAACTAAATTGGTAACTGCTGCCTTGACATCTGGCATACTGGAGGCTGTTATTTGTATTTGCCGAGTTCCTCTAGAACCTAGAATTGCTCTGCCACCTGTGACTGCATCATAAAATTGATGACAAGTGTAGTAGTTTGACCACTGTGTATAAGCCTGATATTTTGTTCACTGCCAAATGTCTAGTTCTCCTTCTCAACCACTCGGACAAATCCCTTTGATCGTTAATCTACTCATTTAAATGCCTCTGCCATCTCTGTCGACACGTAGAGCACTGCACCATGCCCTTGAAAATGCTCAACTGTCCCATTTTTTATTCACTAAACTTTCGCCTTATAATATGGATCTGATTCTCTGTGCCGATTTTGTCATTGCCAGGTGTCTTGGTTCCTTTCAAATTTGCCATCGAATGATCAGGAGAAAGAGAAAATTGCAAGGACAACAAGTTTCAAGTAATCGGAGTTCGTCTCAGCAAGGCATGACTGTCAAATCCTCTGTTTCATAGGTGGTTAAAATGGATCTTGAATTCCTTGCCTGACATCAAGAATTCTTTCCAAGAGAATATCTGGTATTCGAGATTCAGATAACCCTTGTTCTTCACAAATTTTCTTCTGGAGGATCAGCACAGATTCCAAATCTGCAGATGACACATCACCCGATTGTCGACCCTCATCTTGCTCAAACTCTTCTGTAATTCTTAGAGCAAAATAGAGCTCAATTGTTTTTATAGGAAGACTACTCCAGCGAACTAACACGGACTCCACTAAGCTTGGAAAGAAAATTTGAGAAGCAATAGCATCTTCCTTCTTTTTCTGAGTGTAATTGTGGTTTTGCAAATCAACAAATATTTCTCCATAGCTACCTCTACAATCCACTGAGTAAAATGCAATTCTTTGTGGCCTTTTGCAACACATCTCATTAACCTGTTGTGTTATCTCCACGAAGACCCAAAACCTTATTTGCACCGTTGCATTCTTTGGATGACTGAGGTGCAGGAGAACCATTTGGTTGTTGTTTGTATACACTTTTAGTTGGGTTCTTGAACTCGTGGTTTCTATAGTTTCTCTTCCTTTTGGTTACAAGAGTGAACCCATCTCTATCTCTTGGCTTATTTTTATTGATTGCACCCCTGTCTCCACTACCACTGTCACTGCTTTCGGAGCACTCACTCAGCTTATGTCCATTTTCTACCAAAGGTTCTTCCTTTAGGCTTTCCTCTTTCAACCATTGTCAACAGAAGTTGTTGTGCTACCAAACCCTTACTAACACCCTGGGGTTTAACTTCAACAATATGTTGGCCACTTTTGATTTCCACAGGATAATATGCAAGCACACTCTCTAAATGATCTAAAATCTCCTTGGATTGGCATGATCCAAAATCAGGATCAACATCCTGATGATGCCAAACCAGAGCGCTTTCTTTAGCTTCTATGGCAGATCCATCAATAGTCTTAGTATATAATTTCATAATGGGCTCTTCTTTTTTCTTCCAGTCAAAGTCTGCAGTGGGTAGCATTGTTTCCCATTCTGTATCTTGGCTCCACCTGATGAAATAGCCATGCTCTGTTGCAATCCCTAACTTAAGGCAAAGTGAGAACCATTCACTAAGAGATTTCTGACCTCTTCCACTCACAATAAAAACAAAATTTTTAGGGTCATTGCATAAGCTGTTTACAATAGATATTACTTGTGGATTGGGTGTTTTGTTGTCAGAAGTTTCGGTCATCACCTTCTTAGCTTCCCCATCATTGTGAATTTCCTTGACACTACCGCACATCCATAGTTTCAATAGATGCTCTATCGCCTTGTATCTCTGTTTGCTCTCACTCTGAGTAAATCAACACATCTTCATTTCCTTTCTCAACATGCTATGCAAGTCTTGTATCAGCCACATTATAGTGATATCACGATTTGTTGCAACAACCAATATCGATGCCATATCATTTTCCAGAGCATGATTCAAAAATGAGAAACATTCGATGTCAAGCATATGGACTTCATCAATAAAAAGCACACCTAGTACAATTTCAGCTTTGCCTTCTTCCCTCCATTCAGAAACTTTACTGTCAATCTGATATACAAAACCGACCTTGGTCTCAGTTCCCCTTTGACTCACACATTGTGGTTTCAGGTGCATGGAGCTGGAGCGTTGGAGCTTGGCTTTATGCCACCTTTTTAATGAGATTTTTGATAAAATTGACACCTGCGAGTTACCCTGGCATCTGGCAATGTGCGTTTTATATTTTTAAAGTTTTGGGAATTAATCCCACATGCATATGGTAAACTGAACTTTTGGCGTTTATATGAGCCAACAGTCACATGTTCTCTCGATGAAGTGAGCTCGAGGCTGTGGTTTGGAGTTTGGCGTTGGCGCTGGCTTGTGTGTTTGTTGTTGGTGTGTGAAATGGTGCTTATCCTTGGTGTTGGCCCTAGGCCAATATAAATTTTGCTAAAAATATTTATATTTTGATAAACCAGACTAAAACTCTGCATAAAGGCCGAGGGGCCAATTTTGGCTCAAAACACCAAATTTTTTCTAATAAACCAAACAATGTATTTACCCACAAGAATAAAAATTTTGCCATTCAAACCAATTCACAATTTTTGCTAAAAATGCACCGGAATTCACCTTGAAGCTCGTGTGCAAGTACTCATCTTATGCTTAGACAGTGTCGAGCGCTTTCTGCTGCCTTCACTCTACGTCATGAGGAAAAGAATAATGCCTGAAATAGATAGATAGAGTCAGAATACTGATTCCCCTATTATAGAGGGTTCTAACATAGGCTCCACCTGGGGAAGATAGCTCTGAAGGAGATGTCTAGAACCGCTGAACTCTGAATTTCGCCGACCAGTTGATCATTGGGTTGCCCCCAGACTGTAAACTGGAAATAAGACTATGAAGGGATAAAAAGAAAAGTGCTCATCATGTTGAGCTTATTGGCGCATTCCTACCTACCCTACTTTGCTAACAATTATTGCTTCAATCAGGTAATGAAAAAGTGCCAATGAAGCCAACTCAGCAGTTGATCCCATGTTTGGGTTTTCTCATCGTGTTTGATGAAAATCAAGGCTGAAATATGTACTGGCAACTGGTGACATATTTGTTCATTATAGAGAATACATGTCTGAAAACTTGAGCTAACATAAACCTCCATGTAATCTGCTATAGGATCAATTAAAGCATGATGCATGATATTCGTTCCTAGATCTTCTATGACTAGTAGATCAGTTTCATCCTCAAAATCAAACCATGCATATACAAATTCAGCCTTATACTTGAAAACATAATCATCATCAATCTGCAAATCAACAGGTAGTACGATTTCCTCTTGCTTTGGAGAAGGAAGATTTTCCAAGAATTCTTTGAGATCTAGGAAATTATATGACTGAATTTGAGAATCCAAAAGTTCAATATCATTTTCGAACTTTTCAACAACTAGCTCAAGAAAACAAATTTTACTTTTAGGAGGAAATTTTCTCGAGTCCAAAATACGAAACACAATTGTTAAAAAGCCTTCGTCAATGTGAAATTCTGCTAACTCATTTCTGAATTCTTCTATGGCTTCACAAGATATAGTATTTACCACATACCCTGTCATCTTGAAGCATCATCAAGGCTTTGAAATCTGGATTCTTCGGCAGTGAAGTCACTTGTGAACTTTGCAGCACGAGATCTTGAGCAATGGAGTCGCCAGGTGAATGGTACAGCCTTCCTATGTTTGGCTTGTTTTCACCATCAGAAGTCAAATCTGAACTTGAAGTGCACCTCTGGAGAAGTCCCCAGTGGAGTCGCCAAAAATGTTAGCACTCTGTAATTTGCCTAAGGCTGCGGAGGCAATCACAGAGGTAACCTCGAACCACTTGGAGTCTGGGATCTAGCCCTCCAAGACTCAGAGAGGGATCTCTCTTTTTTATTTAACTTGATATGGAATAGGACAGATGTTAGGATAGCTATAAAAGTATGGGGTTTTTTATTTTTAAATGGTTAGTTTGGGACAACAAGGAGGGCCATTGGGAAAATGGGGTCTGTGCTTAAAGATGTGATTCATTCTCATATCTGGACAAAGCTCTTACACAGGGCAAGGTAGCGGAAATGTTGGATCGAATTAAGTTTTGATGGTGTCGATTTGAGGAAGAAATAGGGGAGGAAAAAGCCAAGCAAAGGAGCAGCTAAGAATTCATTAACTGAGCTCTTTAGATGAATAACATAAAGATTATCAAAAGGACAGATGCAGAGTATTTGCCAATAAATTCTGCTATGTTTACTATCTTCTGACAATAAGAATTGAAAAACAAGTGGAAAGAGAACAGGAAAATACTTTAACAGAGAAAAAAAAATCCACCAATACATCCGCACAAGAATCCTGTAAAAAAAGCATGTCCATCACTGATTGATCATTTAATAATTACAGAAAAAAAAAACTTTCTGGCCAAACAAAGCCCACAGTCCACCAAGGAACCTCACAGGTCGAACCCCCTATTTTTATTTTACAAGTGTATAAATAAAAAAAATCACTCAGCCTTCTCCTAGACTCGAGCTCATAACTATGTTTTCTGAAAATAGAAAACAGTTACAAAGATATCGACACCTGTAGACTATCTTTAAAACAACAAGACAACAAATCAGAGGAAAACTAAATTTGGTAACTGCTACCTCGACATCTAGCATATTGGAGGTTGTTATTTGTATTTGCCAAGTTCCTTTAGATCCTGGAATTGCTCTGCCACCTGTGACTGCATCATAAAATAGATGACAAGTGTAGTAGTTTGACCACTGTGTATAAGCATGATATTTTGTTCACTGCCAAATGTCTAGTGCTCCTTCTCAACCACTCGGACGAATCCCTTTGATCGTTAATCTACTCATTTAATTGCCTCTTCCATCTCTGTCGAAACGTAGAGCACTGCACCATGCCCCTGAAAATGCTCAACCGTCCCATATTTTATTCACTAAACGTTCGCCTTATAATCTGGATCTGATTCTCTGTGCCGATTTTGTCATTGCCAGGTGTCTTGGTTCCTTTCAAATTTGCCATCGAATGATCAGGAGAAAGAGAAAATTGCAAGGAAAGCAAGTTTCAAGCAATTGGAGTTCGTCTCAGGAAAGCATGACTGTCAAATCCTCTGTTTCAGAGGTGGTTAAAATGGATCTTGACTTCCTTGCCCGGCATCAAGAATTATTTCCAAGAGAATATCTGGTATTGAAGATTCAGATAACCCTTGTTCTTCATAGAGTTTCTTCTGGAGGATCAGCACACATTCCAAATCTGCAGATGACACATGACCCGGTTGTCAACCCTCATCTTGCTCAAACTCTTCTGTAATTCTTAGAGAAAAATAGAGCTCAGTTGTTTTTATAGGAAGACTACTCCAATGAACTAATACGGACTCCACTAAGCTTGGAAATAAAATTTGAGAAGCAATAGCATCTTCCTGCTTTTTCTGAGTGTAATTGTGGTTTTGCAAATCAACAAATATTTCTCCACAGCTACCTCTACAATCCACTGAGTAAAATGCAATTCTTTGTGGCCTTTTGCGACACATCTCATTAACCTGTTGTGCTATCTCCACGAAGACCCAAAACCCTATTTGCACCGTTGCATTCTTTGGATGACTGAGGTGCAGAAGAACCATTTGGTTGTTGTTTGTATACACTTTTAGTTGGGTTCTTGAACTCGTGGTTTCTATAGTTTCTCTTCCTTTTGGTTACAAGATTGAACCCATCTCTATCTCGGCTTATTTTTATTGATTGCACCCCCATCTCCACTACCACTGTCACTTCTTTCGGAGCACTCACTCAGCTTATGTCCATTTTCTACCAAAGTTTCTTCCTTTAGGCTTTCCTCTTTCGACCATTTTCAACAGAAGTTGTTGTGCTACCAAACCCTTACTAACACCCTGGGGTTTAACTTCAACAATATGTTGGCCACCTTTGACTTCCACAGGCTCATTTGCAAGCACACTCTCCAGATGATCTAAAATCTCCTTGGATTGGCATGATCCAAAATCAGGATCAACATCCTGATGATGCCAAACCAGAGCGCTTTCTTTAGCTTCTATGGCATATCCTTCAGTAATCTTAGTATATAATTTCATAATGGGCTTTGTTGTTTTCTTCCAGTCAAAGTTTGCAGTGGGTAGCATTGTTTCCCATTGTGTATCTTGGCTCCACCTAATGAAATAGCCATGCTCTGTTGCAATCCCTAACTTAAGGCAAAGTGAGAGCCATTCACTGAGAGATTTCCGACCTCTTCCACTCACAATAAAAAAACATTTTTGGGGTCATTGCATAAGCTGTTTACAACAGATATTACTTGTGGATTGGGTGTTTTGTTGTCATAGGTTTCGGTCATCACCTTCTTAGCTTCCTCATCATTGTGAATTTCCTTGACACTACCGCACATCCATAGTTTCAATAGATGCTTTGTCGCCTTGTATCTCTGTTTGTTCTCGCTCTAAGTAAATCAACACATCTTCATTTCCTTTCTCAACATGCTGTGCAAGTCTTGTATCAGCCACATTATAGTGATATCATGATTTGTTGCAACAACCAATATCGGTGCCATATCATTTTCCAGAGCACGATTCAAAAATGAGAAACATTCGATGTCAAGCATATGGACTTCATCAATAAAAAGCACACTTGGTACAATTTCAACTTTGCCTTCTTCCCTCCATTCAGCGACTTTACTGTCAATCTGATATACAAAACCGGCCTTTGTCTCTGTTCCCCTTTGACTCGCGCGTTGTGGTTTCAGGTGCATGGAGCTGGAGCATTGGAGCTTGGCTTTCAGGCCACCTTTTTAATGAGATTTTTGATAAAATTGACACCTGCGAGTTACCCTGGAATCTGGCAATCTGTGTTTTATATTTTTAAAGTTTTGGGAATTAATCCCACATGCATATGGTAAACTAAAATTTTGGCATTTATATGAGCCAACAGTCACATGTTCTCTCGATGAAGTGAGCCCGAGGCTGTGGTTTGGAGTCTGGTGCTGGTGTTGGCTTGTGTGTTTGTTGTTGGTGTGTGAAATTGTGCTTATCCTTGGTGTTGGCCCTAGGCCAATATAAATTTTGCTAAAAATATTTATATTTTGATAAACCAGACTAAAACTCTGCATAAAGGCCAAGGGGCCAATTTTGGCTCAAAACACCAAATTTTGGCTAATAAACCAAACAGTGTATTTGCCCACAAGAATAAAAAAATTTCCATTCAAACCAATTCACAATTTTTGCTAAAAATGCACTAGAATTCGCCTTGAAGCTCGTGTGGAAGTACTCATCTTATGCTTAGAAAGTGTCGAGCTCTTTCTTCCGCCTTCACCCTGCGTCATGAGGAAAAGCATAATGCCTGAAATAGATAGACAGAGTCAGAATACCGATTCCCCTATTATATAGGGTTCTAACACCTAGGACCACATTAGTAAATATTCTTCTTTGTTCAGTTCAATACCCAAACTGACTAAACCTTTCACATAGTTATTCCATTCATCTTTTAAGTCTCCTTCCAATCCTAAATTTTTTTTCTTTATCCACCCTGTTTTTCTAGAATTTTCCAAATCCATTGTTCCTACTTGTGCTAGAAATTCAAATCCTAGGTCCTTAGGTTTTGAAATAAGATTCCTTGAGAGTTGATAAAAATTGTGTGACCCAACCATGGGATCAAAACCAATTCTGACATCCCTTCCATCACGTGGCTTCTAGACCAACCACTCATTTAAGATATTTAAATACAATGTAAGGGCCCTCCAAATATTAGAGCCACCTGACCACTTTTTGCTTCTTTACCTAAGCCATGCAGCCACAGACTTCTTCCTGAGATATTTGTTTACAATTACCTCATGCCAAAGCCCGGGTACCATGAGGCACCTCCACAATTTTTTTCAGCAAGTGCTTTTCCAAAAGTTAAGATGTTTTTTATACCCCATCCCCCCATCCTTTTAGGTTTAGCTATCTTATCCCATCTTATCAAGTGTATGCCTTCTTTTTCCTTTTTGCCAGTCCACATAAAACTGAACATTCTCCTTTTGATAATATTGAGTATACTTTTTGGAATCTTGTCTAGAGAGAGCCAATATACAAGTATACTTTCAAGTGTAACTTTCACTAGTGTCACTCTTCCCCCTAAGCTTAACCATCTTAGGCTCCAATTAGAAATCATTTTCTCAAACTTTCTCACCAACCAATACCAATCAACCTTATTATAACAGTTGGGCTTAAGAAAACAACCAGGATACTTAAACCCTTCATATATAGATTTAACATCATAAGGCATAAACTCCTTCAATAAAGCTATATCTTATGTTGACCAACCAGCTTCAAGAAACATTGATTTATGTGGACCAAAAGCCATTCCAGTGGCTTTACTGAAAAATTCTAATAGGTCCTTATATAAAATCCACTCACTAAGAAATCCATTTCCAAACATAATAATATCATCAACAAACATCAAGTGAGTAATATATAACCCTCTAGCCATCAGAATCCCTTCTAATTTCTTATCTCTAACTTGTTCCTTTATATCTCTGCTTAATCCTTCCACAACAAGAAGAAAGAGAAAAGGGGATAATGGGAACCCTTGTCTTAGTCCCCTTGAACTTTTAAAGAAATCTATAGGCTTGCCATTAATTAAAACAACAAAGTTTGCATAGGTTACACACCCCATGATCCAATCAGTTGCTTCTAGGCTCATTCCCACTTGTAACAACACCAATCTTAGGAAACCCCAGTCAACTCTACCATATGCCTTTATCATATCTAGTTTAAGTACCTTAGCATTGCTATTTTAACCTTAATACTGTGTAAATCTTCCTGAACAATACCAATGTCATCGGTGATTTGCCTGCCCTCTAGAAAGCCAAATTGTTCCTTTGATATACCAAAGGACAGTGAAGATTTAATTATGCTGGCAATAATTTTAGTAATGATTTTATATAACAGGTTGTAGAGAGCTATGGGTCTATAATCCCCAAAATTTCTCGGGTTCTCACTCTTTGGAATCAAAGCAAGGAAAGTTGCATTCAATGCACCAGTAACCCTACCTTTATTTCTTGATT
The DNA here is from genome assembly GCA_009831015.1 of Picea engelmannii. NCBI lineage: Eukaryota > Viridiplantae > Streptophyta > Pinopsida > Pinales > Pinaceae > Picea > Picea engelmannii. The sequence goes on along the minus strand of ML799512.1, from coordinate 701,440 downwards.
CTTCAACCATATCCACTAATTCATCACCCAGAATGTAAAAAAAAACCAGAAAAAACTCTATTGTCCAGCCATCTGGCCCAGGAATTTTTGAATTTTTAAATCCTTTTAGAATTGATAAGACTTTTGTTGTAGTTACGGGATAGGTTAGTCTTTGAATAACTTCATCTATGAACATCCTAGGATAATTCCTTAATATAGCAAGATTAGGGTGGGCCAAGAAAATATTCCAGAAAAATCCAACTGCTTCCTTTTGTAAATCTTCAATTCCAGTTATCATTGTCCCATCCTCCTTGGACAACTCCCAAATAGTATTGATTTGTTTCCTAGAGTTCACATAAGTATGGAAAAATTTAGTATTTCTATCACCTGATGCTAGCCAGTTCAAAAGACTCTTTTGTCTCCAGGTTTCCTCTTCTTGTCTCAAAAGTACCAATTTTGTTTTCTCTTTTACCACAATCAACTATTTTTATATCCCATTCTCAAATCCACCTAAGGATGATTTGAGTAAGATATATCTAATTCTTCCTCCAGTTTAACCAATTCCTCCTTTGCTTTTATCTTTTTATTTTTTTCCCAGTTAATCATCAAAGCCTTGAGTAAATTTATCTTCTTTACCATTGACTCCATAGGATTTAAGGACTCTGATCCCAACAGCCTTGCACAGTTGGATCTGACTAAATTTACAATTATGGCTCATCCAACCAAATAGAATTAAACTTGAAGAAGAAGATGACCTCTCTAATATATTTTTCCAAGTGTAGAATAACTAGCATATGATTAGAAATCTTTTGATTACACACTACAGATTTGTATCTATAACCTATAGTCACAAGGTCCTCAGAAATGAGAAATTGATCCAACCTCTTGGCAATATATGTTGATTAAGGTTGGTTGTCATTGATGTCAACCCTTGAAGAAAGACCCATAGAACAAAGGTTTGGGTAATGGACCCAATATTGTTTGATGTAAATATGACTCATTATTGTTTTTTCATTTTTGATAAGAAGTAAATATGGATGAACTCCAAAGTGGTCCCATTATGGTGAAAGCCCTCACGAGAAGAGGCTTTGTGGAGTAAGAGAACCCATGCATAATTGTGGAATAATGAGATGAAGGAAAGTGAATTTTTTAGAGAAAATATCCTAGATGGATAGTTCTTTTCATGTCATTTCCGGTGGTATGTGGAACGTCACATAATTCCTCACGGTTAGAGAGTTATGACCATGAGAAGTTGGAGACCCCAGGTTTGGGTAATGGACCCAAGTTTGTTTGATGGGTAATGGTATGATTTATGATATATTTTTAGATAATACTATTCTATATGGATATTACATGTCATTCCATTTCTGGTAGTATGTAGAACGTCACATAACGCCTCACAGTTTGAGAGTTATGGTCGTACGAAGTTGCAGGACCCTCATATGTCATCTAGAAGCCTCAAAAGGTCAAAGTAATCAAAGTGGTTTAAGAGATTTTAAAAAGTAAATAAAAAAGTGAAGTGATGAGTGTATTATAATTCAAATTGAATACAAAATAAATTATTTCAATAATAAATTTAATGGAGAAATTAGAAGTGGACCCAACCCTAAAATAAGGAAAGTGGGCCAAGTGACCTAGAAGATGTTTTTAAGGA
>ML799512.1:677931-688479 GCA_009831015.1 Picea engelmannii | reverse complement strand
TTCAAACACTATTCTAGCTTTGTTGACATGTGGGCATGTATGGGCCCGTTACAAGAATGCGTTTGAAAAATGAAACTAAGAGGGGTCTCGAAAGAGCCGTTGTCCTCTCCTAAAAGTTTGAAATTTTTAAGGGAGATGAGATCATTTTCGCAATCTATTTTTGATTCTCAAGATCGCCTGAGGGCGCGAGAGAAGAGCATACTTAAGATTGTTACTTGCGACTTCTAGTCCCGAATGTGAGTTTAGATGTGACTACAATTTTGATGTTCCACTTAGATTATGAATCAAAACAAGCCATCCACGTGGCTGAAAGAAAATAAGGGAAAAATGATTTTAATCCTCCTAAGTGCCTATGTTCGACTATCCCCTTTATAAGTTGAGGGGTCTAAGTGGTGCAGTATTCAGAGCATGCATACATCATTTTTGAACAGGAAACTGACTTTCCCCACATCAAAACCTTACAATGAAAAATTTGTTCAAATGCGCGGTTGTTAGCATGGACAGGTGCACGTGTGCACGCAGACTGTATCAAAAAACCAGAGCGCATGCGCGCGTCTGTGGGGTGGAATACCCGCGCGTTTGAGAAAAAACACCGGTTCTCTCGATTCTGCTGTGAATCGGCCGGTTAACTGGTCGACGAAAGCCGGTTTGAGTCCCTGCAAGTTAAAAATAACAAAAGGAAAGCGAATTAAACCCAGTTGAGGGAGAATTTGATACCTAAACTCCCCAGCGGAGTCGCCAGTCATATTGATGTTGGTACATATTGATGAGTCATAGTTGATGAGTAGTTGACTCATGATTGGTACATGGTTGTATGCACTTGTTTATGGTACAGGTTGATTACAAGTTGGTGCATGGTTGGTGCATGGTTGATGCACTTGTTTATGGTACAGGTTGATTACAGATTGAGGTGCAGGTTGATGCATTCTTGATGCATGGTTCAGATTTATTGGTACAGGTTTACAGCGGTATATCTCACAGTGATAGTGTGACAATGGTTCCATCATTCTACTTCTACTTCAGGGTGGCAGGACGGGGCAAGGATAGGTGGTTGTAGCCACCTTCCGGTTGTAGCCGGAGAACATTGGGGTTTGTAGCCTCCTTCTGGTTGTAGCAAGAGAATTGGAGAGTTGGAGCTTCCCTCAGGTTGTAGCCTGAGAAACTAGGGGGTTGGAGCCTCCTTCCAATTGAAACTGGAAAACAAAGGAATTTTGTGCTTCCAATGAATGTAATTCTTCAATACATATAAGAAAAAACATTTCGTGGTTTTATCCCGATTTGATTTTCCATGTAAAACACTGGTGTACTGTGTATGCGTGTGATTGTTTATTTCTTATTGCTCATTATTGGATAATAATTCTACATTGATATAACATTTGAAGAAAAACGATTATAATTACGCTATTACTGACTCACCCCACCTCTCAGTAATCCAACAATTAGTATCAGAGCAGGTTCCTTCAGAAACCAGTTTAACCACTGAAAGGTAGATAATGGAGAGTACCAACTCATATAAAAATGGAATACCATAGTTTGATGGACAGAAGTATTCTTTTTGGAGCATAAGGATGAAGACATATATACAAGCACAGGGATTTCAATTTTGGCAATCAGTTGTAGATGGATACACAACACCAGCAGTTCCACCAACAAATGACAAAGCAGTGAAACTCGGTGAGAATAATTCCAAAGCCATATATGCACTTTTGAATGGTCTCAGTGATACGGTATTCACCAAAGTTTTACATTGTAAATCTGCTAAAGAGATTTGGGACAAGCTTCGAAATATTTATGAAGGAGATTCAAAAGTCAAAGCAGCAAAGCTTCAAACTTACAAGAGGTCAGTTTGAACAACTAAAAATGAAGGAAGATGAATTTAGTGCAGCCTACTTCTTACGAGTCGATGAAACAGTGAATGCAATCATAGGATTGGGAGAAGAAATTGAAGAATCTGTAATTGTTCAAAAGGTACTAAGATCTCTTCCTATGAGATTCAACCCTAAGATATCAGCACTAGAAGAAAGATCGGATCTAAAATCAATAATCATGGACGAATTGCATGGAATCTTCACAGCATATGAGATGAGAACTGAACGGGAAAATCCAGATGTAAAAGAAGCATCCTCCAAAGCATCCAAAAGATCAAAGCAAAAGAAAAATGAACAAGAAGAATATAGCAACAGCAGCAACGTCTTGGAAGATGATGAAGAAGTGGCAAACTTCATCAAAAGACTGAGCAAGGGAACCAACGGTAGGTACATAGGTACTCTTCCTTTAATTTGTTTTAATTGTGATGGTATTGGTCATTTTTCTAACAAATGTTCTCATAAGAAAAAGAGAAATGATGAAAGTTACTCAAAAGGTAGACAAACATACAAAGGTAAAAGAACTACAAAGAAAGTTTTCAAGAAAAACTTTTGCACCAAAGAAGACATCTCATCATCAGATGAAGATGAAGTCAGTGACAGTGAAACAGGGAGAGTTATATTCATGGCAGTAGAAGACTCTAATAAAGAAGACTTCGAAGAAGAATATGAAGAAGCATATGAAGAAGAAATTGAAGAGGAAGAAGTTGACTTTCGAGAAGAATTAATGAGTGCCATAGAAGTTATCAGAAGAGAAAAGAAGAAAAACAAGAAACTACAAGCAGAACTAGATAAGAAAAAAGACACTCAAGAACTAGAACAAATGATCACAAAATTGAAGGTTTAAATAGAAGAAGATAAAAGAATTGAAGAAGCACTCAAAGAATAGCTAGAAGGAAAGTACGGGATCATTGGAAACCTGGAAGCAGAGATTGTCACACTAAGAATTGATATTCAAAAGAAAAATATGCAGAATAGCTCAAAAGTTTTGGATGACATTATCAACAGTCAAAAATATTATCTTGACAAGTTCAGACTTGGATACAATCAGACAGAAAAGGGATCAAGCTCCAAAACAACAGAGCAAGAAACAAATCTAAAAGGTTATGCAGAAACAATCAAAGGGGATAAAAATATATACAAGGAAGATTACAGGGACACTCTTCCACCGAGAAGATTCAGATTTTAGAATCAACAATAGATAGACAGGCCTCAAGAAGAAGAAGGATTCATAAGAGCACCTCCTTTCATAAGATCTTCAACTACCAGGTATCAAACTATATTTTTTGGTTTATGTTATGCATGTGATAATTTTGGACATAAAGTTGTAAATTGAAGAGCTAACAACAGGAACAATAACTACTTTGAGAGCCATACACAAAGGGGTTATTCAATAAGGTCTAGTGAAACAAAGAGAAGAAGTTACAACAGGTTTGAATATTTGAGCACTGAAGTGGAATGTTACAAATGTAACAATTTTGGACACATGGCCAAAAATTGCAGAATGATAGTCCCTCCTAAAGAACCTCAATAGAGTCACAAACAATAACCTCAGAAAATGACATGGATAAGAAAGCAAGATCAGTATAGAAATGAAGAATGCATAGTCGCTCTACAAGGTAAACAGAAGAAACATGGTTGGTATGTTGACAGTGGATGTTCAAAACACATGACAGGTGATAGAGACAAGTTTCTTACATTATGAAAGGAAAGATATGGATCCGTCTCTTTTGGAAATGATGATTCATCCAAAATTATTGGAAAAGACATAGTCTGAATTGGGAACAAGAATGAAAAGGAAGAAAATGTTCTACTAGTAGAAGATATGAAACATAATCTTTTAAGTGTGATTCAAATGTGTGACCAAGGTCATAAAGTTACCTTCGATTCACAAAAGTGTGAGATAAGAAAAGAAGTTTCAGGGAAATTGGTCGCTACAGCTGCAAGAACTTCAAGCAACACATATGTGTTAAGCGAAATTGGAAATGAAAAGTGTTGTCTAGGAAAGGAAGATGAAAGTTGTCTATGTCACAGAAGAATGGGTCACATGCATTTTGATAACCTTGTCAAAGTCAGCACAAGAGAAGCAGTCAGAGAAATGCCCCAGATCACGAAACCAACCAACACTTTATGCAAGCATTGCCAACAAGGAAAGAAAACAAAGACCATGTTCAAATCAAAGGAATTGTTGTTCCTGAGTCTGTACTAAGGCTTAGAGTATAGTGTCAAGGCATCTGAAAGTATGTAAAAGATGTATATGAAGATAAAGTCACCTTCAGTGTAGGAAACTAATGACGGTTTCTACGTTCTAGCTATCTAGCTTCCAACTGTTCCTGGGTAGTAATATCTTGTTCGATGGCTGCCCATGAACGTTCCAATTCTTCCCGAGTGTTCGCAGTTTTAAGAATTGTGTCAAAAAGATTCAAAGCGATATGTATTTGATTAGCTAGCCCGGGTTGAATATTTGGTTGAATTGTTGCGGGGACAGTCATTGAGGAACAATACCAGTATGGAATGATTTAACGAGAGATTCTGACGCTGTTCAATTCGGTCAAAGTGAAGAGAAACTTTCGCATGAAGAACAAAATAAGGATGCAAACTGATGGCCCTTTCCCGTAACTGTGTTATCTTTTAGTAGAAATGTGGGATGAGAAAAAAAAAAACATTTAGTTGTGGATAACGTAAGATTCCTGTCAATAGAAAACTCACACATTACACAGAAGAAGACATTGACATAGAAATAATTGACGTAGTGTAAATAAATATAAAATTCTGTAAATGCAAATTGGTCTTACACCCGCTAATAGCTGGTGCAGAGGAAAGACAAGAGACAATTACAGAAAGATAAAAACCCTTCACTATAGTAGTGGTAGTACTAAATTATAGTGATACACATCAATTATGTAGAGCAAAATGAAAAGAAACAAAAAAACATAATGAAACAAACTTGCAACACAGTCGTGACGGAATTAGGAATCTCCAAATTTGCTTGTATTAATTTCCTTCATGCAAAAAACTCTATTACAATTGATCCCAAAAAGTCCATCCCTTGTTCTTCTTGTTGTCATCTATTTATACAAATTTGCCCTTTCATACTCTTATTTTCAAAAAGTGCCAGGTGCTTCCTTTACGTGACTCGGTGCATATGATACATTTGTCCGTAAAACTGGATACAAGCTGTGGCGATTCCGTTTGGCAGCTGTTAGGAGCGAAATCACTCCATCTCTTCTACTCCGTTTTCAAGAAGTGCCAGGTGCTTGTCTTTGCATAGACTCAGTGCATCTCTTACATTTGTCCACGAATTGGGACACAAGATGTGATGGCTCTGCTTGACAAATGGCTTCGGAAAAATAGCACTCTCGAGCTAATTGTGGAAGTTTATTCCCCATATATGCATCAACAATATCAAGGGTGCCGAGTTGTGTGCTGGGTTGAATTAAATGCTCATCAATTTGAGCCATGTCTGCCCTGTCCATCTTAGAGATTTCCGTCAAATTTCTCTCATTTTTCTCCTTCATGTCGAGGGAGATCCGCTCCATATTCATCTGCCTTAGCGTCTCTGTGTCTCCTCCACTCTCCATCCCTAACAGCTCACCATTTATGACTTTGCAGGTTTCTTCTAGTGAATTCGTCACTTTTTGTGCCTGCTCCTTGCTTAAAGTAATATCATGCTCCCAATTATTTAACAAAATATTACCCCTAGTCTGTTCGGCAATGGAGAGCCCGGGGGTCCTTGCTGAAAATCTATTGTTGGTAGCTATCACTGCTTCCTGGAAGACGACCCAAGCAGCTTCTGCGTTTCTTTCCTTGACAATCAGATTCTCAAAAATCTGATTCATTAACAAGCAATATTTTTGAAACTCCCCTATTTTGTTTAGCAGACTCTGTTGAGCAGAAGAGATCCTGCTCCGAATGTCGATTGCTCGGGATTTAACAATCTCGACATCAATCACCTTGCTTTCTGTGACCTCTAACTTAGCCTGTAATTGTGCGATCATATCCCTCTGCTGGCCCGACTGCACCCGACCATCTCGGATCACCGAATTTGCTTGTTCCAGCTTGGTTTTGAGGACTTTGATTTCTTTCTTATCGGCCAATTGGGCCAGCTCTATTGCTCCACTCGCTTGACTCTTAGCGTCTTCCGCAGCCGAAGCTACTTGGGCTTCAAGAGTCTTGATCAATCGATTTTTTCTCTTGAGCTGATTTTTCACATCGCAACCGAGAATTGGTTCACTGACGCATACGCTCCCAGCGTCCCTGCTATCTCTGTGGCGAATTCATCATTTTTCTTGTTTTTCCCATCTGTCATTACTTTGAATTTTTTAACAGTGGACTCTCCCTCCTGATAAAATTCCCTCTTTACTACATCTTTTCTCTTTCTGTCAAAAAAGAACTCATTAGGGGGGAGTTCCTCTGCCCTTATAGGTCTTAGTTCTTCGCCAAATATCCATCCCTTGCTGACGTCTCCCTGAGCCAACTACAAAGGTGTGACAGAGGTGATGGGTTGTCTGATCTGCTTCGTCGCCTTTCCTGGCGTGACGAGTGAGTCCTGCTCTTTTGGAAGATCGGAGGTCTTCGTCTTTGTCCCTGTCTCTGGATTCTGAGTCTCAGGTGGGTTGGTGTTTTTCACTTCCACCTCTGGACCATGTTCCTTGGGTGGGTCAGTTGTCCCTTTTTCTGTTTCGGGATTCTTCCCCTATTCGGGACTCTTCTCCTATTCAGGATTCTTCTCCTGCTCGGGATTCTTTTCCTGCTCGGGACTCTTCTCCTGCTCGGGACTCTTCCCCTTTCCGGGAATCTTCTCTTGTTCATGATTCTTCTCCTGCTCCCCTTCCTGATGTTTTTCGGGATTAGAAGTTTGCCCCTCATAACTTTCGGCCTCTTTTTCTTTATCCTTGGAAAGTCCCAAACCTCCCAGCACAACGGGGAGGCATCTTTTCCTATGCTCCTGAAATTTTAAAACAGAATCCCTGTCTTTGTGTGCCATAGATCTGATTCAGAATTGTACTTCCGTATAGGACCTCACCCCTCGAAAAACATCATCTGAAGGTGAACACTCGTGTTCGAACCTATTTAATCCACAATTTCCCAAATGGGTGCTTACAATCCTCTGTGGATCATGCCTTTTATACTCAATATAGGCCAAATTCAAGCCTTCTAAGGTTGCAGCCTCAGCTTTAGCATGTCCAAAATCTAATAAGGAATAGGAATTTAACCGAACAGGAAAAAATGGCCATACCTTCTTCGTTGATGCTTTCAGTTCTTTGCTTACGCCGCCGATCACTGTTTGTCGAGCAATCTCGTGACATGCCAGTTTTTCGGGAATAAATTGTGGGAGCGCCAGAGGAGGAACAACAGCTCCGAAAACTCTAAAATAGGAGAATTCTTCTTCTACATACCAGTCTGTGATACTGCTCAGGTTCGTAGCAATGCTATCCGAGATGCAGGGTGGCGAAAGACCAAAAATGGTGATGTGCAGGGGCACCATCACCCAGTTGAAAATCTCATAAATAAACTTATTTGCATTATTTTCCCACAGCTTGTTGTGGTACTCATGCACATTTTTTTCTTCGGTTGGACTCCAAGCCCAATTCATTAAAGGAAAAGGTGTCATGGAGCATATTGCGTCCATGATATATGCGGACATGAAGAATCTGGATGGTCTCGCAACTGCTTTTTTCTCCCGGTACTCTGTGACTTTGTTGAACAAACTGTCGGAGAGCATCTTAGCCCAATTAAATGAGCAACCTTCCACTACCCGAGAGATGAGAGGTACCCACTGAATGTAAAATTGAGCGGTATCTTCCCATCCGAAAAGCCGACAAGTCATCATCGCCACATACATATACTGTGGCTCTAATGAAGAAATTGAATACACACCCTTGTCATTCGTTCTGAATGTTGCAGAACGCGAGACCCACTCTTTAATCAAACTAGGCATGGTTTTATCATATTCCTCGCATTCCTTCTTTTTGAATTCCTCTAGGAATTCTTTGCCATATGTATATTCAAAAGTTGTTGGGAGCTTATACATAGATTGGATATGCTCTGGTATGAAAGTCCCGACCATGACCTATCGGTCATTTACGATAGTCCTGGCGGGCAAGTCGATGTGATCCAATGCCCATCGGATCATGTCGTAGTATGGGAGCAACCGAGGTCTGGTTGCAACCAGGTGCATTCCCGACTGAACAATTGTCTTATACTTAGTATTCAGGTCATCCTTTACGATATCGTTGTCATCGTCATCCGAGTCTGAATAGTTTACCAACTCGGATTGCAGAATGTCTGAAATAAACGACCAGGTGGGTACTGAGCCGCTAGTTCATGGTGAAGTATCTGAGACGTTGTCTGGACCCTGCGCTGCAATCTCGACATTTTCTTTCGCTGCTCTCCTTGGGGCCATGGATGAAGCTTGTTTTTTTGCTCTTCTGCAATAAACCTGTGTATACATGCGGAAATGAGTTCTCTCGGAGCAAGGTAAGCTCTGTGCGCTTATGAGAAATGTTTAGAAAGAATGAAACTCTCGTATATATTTTGAAAACTCTGTACCTTTGAAATAAGTCTGTCAAATCGCAAATAAAACCAAATTTAATGTATAAATCCAATCTTATTTATTCGTAGATTTACCCTACTTTTTCATAAATGTCATCAATGTTCGGTGGCTTGACAGACAATCAGGTTATGGAGAGCAAGTAAATTCCTTGTGAAGTGTGCCAACCTCGATACGCGGGACGTATCTCACTTAATTTTAAAATTTCAATTTTAACAACGTTAACCATTTTCTCGCCTTTCGCTGTATCGTGAATTTTCTTTTCAGATTTTGACTCTTTAACTCGCGAGGTTGCGAGTGTCGATCTTTCCTTAATTAATAATAACCATGATTTGGCGCATTCTTAATTATATAACTAACCTAATCATCATATCACGACTCAGGAATTCGAAGACAAGCTTTTGGAAGAATGATATGCCAAGTTGCGATATTGCGATGTGGCGATAATTAAGACTCAAATTATAAGAAGGAAATATTTAATTAGGCGACTAATTAATCTCTCTATAATTATGTCGCAACTTTGTGAATCGGACTTTTGGACACCTTAACTTGATGAAAGAAAATGTCGAGTGACGAATTGCCGATAACCAAATTTAACCCTGGTTAGTTTTTTACCCTTAGTCTCTAACCAAGGTTATCACAAAGTCATCGTGTCCTCAGCTATCGGGGCTGCAAGAACAAAAACTTAAGTCTGATGGATGTCGAGGCACGAAACCCCGACGACGTCTAATCAGAGGTTAAAGATTTAACCCTAGTTAATGTTTTGCGCGAAAAAACAAAAACGAATTCGTAGTTTTGCGTTTCGGGATTTATGAATTCAGAGATTGAAGTGTCTGGCTTGCGATGTCTCGAAATAAAACAAAAGAGAAATCATACTTGCGAGAATGGTTCTGTTTTGAAAGAGGGAAAATCATTTCTGTGCGGCGACAAGATTTCCAGAGTTTTAAGATTTCGGAAGGGGAAGAAAAGCAACTTTAGATCTCAAGTATCAAAAATCGAAGATTTAGCGAAGTGAAAAACAAGGGTGGCTCCAACAGGAATATTCAACAACAAAACCATTGGAAATTGTGCATACTGATCTAGTTGGACCAACTACAACAAAAGGCTTAAAAGGTGAGAGATACTTTATGTTATTAGTTGATGATTATACAAGAATGACTGCAGTTTGATTTCTCAAGAACAAATCAGAAGCTTTTGAAAATTTCAAGATCTACAAGGAAATGGTTGAAAATGAGATGGATTCAAGAATCAAATGCTTAAGATCGGATAATGGAGGAGAATTCACCTCAAAGGAATTTATGGACTACTACAACAATCATGGAATAAAAAGGAAATTCTCCGTCACTAGGACACCTCAACATAATGGAGTTGTTGAAAGAAAGAACAGGACAGTACAAGAAATGGCTCAAACAATGATGATGGATTCAAAGTTGACAGATATTTTTTGGACACAGGCAGTGCATACATCAGTTCACATTCAAAACATAGTAATGCTCAGAAACAACATTGATAAAACTCCGTACAAGCTATGGAAAGGAAAACCAACAAATGTGAACCACTTCAGAGTTTTTGGATGCAAATGCTACATCAAAAGAGAAGATGGCAGAATGGGAAAGTTTGACTCTCGTGTGGACAAAGGAATACTTGTTGGTTACTCAAGTACAAGGAAAGAATACAAGTGTTACAATCTAAGATTAAACAAAGTTGTGGAAAGCAACAATGTAACAATTGATGAAACAAGGAGACCATAATCAAAGAAAGAAGAAAACAAATCAATGGAACAACTTTTTGAAGAAGAAGATGAAAAACAAGAAGAAGAGGAAGATGAAGATGAAGATAATCCAAAAGAAGTATAAGAGCAAGTTCAGCAAGCATCTCCAAAGACACATAGCAAACGAGTACAAAAGAATCATCATTCAGATCAGATTATTGGAAACAAAGATGTAGGAGTTGAGACTAGAAAAAAAATCCATTCACCAAAACAAACACACCTAACACTCTTATCTACAATTGAACCAAACGGTTTTGAAGAAGCCAACAAGGATGAATTTTGGAATAAGGCCATGGATGAAGAATTGGATCAAATAGAGAAAAATGACACTTGGGAATTGGTTCCAAGACCAAAGAATA
>ML799512.1:655536-676108 GCA_009831015.1 Picea engelmannii | reverse complement strand
TGGAGAAATTAGAAGTGGACCCAACCCTAAAATAAGGAAAGTGGGCAAAGTGACCTAGAAGATGTTTTTAAGGAAGCTACTTGGAGAGTATAAATAAGAGGCAAGGCTCTCTCATTTGAATCACACTTGAGAATATTGAATATATGTATGTGTCTGAGGTAACCAAGGATATCTAAACCAAAATTCTGAGTGAAGGTGAAGAAAAGAAGGCCGAAATGTAAGGAAGGATAAATTCTTTTGATGGTGCTTTCTAATGTATGTTATTTACAGGTCATCTCACCATTTTCGCTATAACTTTGTTTCTATAATGATTCAGACCATGAAATTTCTATTCAAGTGAGAAAAAATATCCAAGTATCTGTGGTAAAATATTTATCTTGTGGGTCATTTTATTTTGGGAGTTACACTCCATGGAAAATAGGGTTTGTGGCCAGTCCTGAAACTAGTCAAAATCAGGTGTTTCGGGTAAAAACATCATAAATTCTTCATAACATATACAAATTCAGTGAGACCAAATGTTTTGGTTAGGCTAGAGATTTTATTATGCTATGTAATAGTTTCATATCAATTCATCAAATATTTTGTGTGGGGCACGCTCTACAAGGTTGCTCTCTAGAATAAGCCAGAGTTCAACAAGGTATGTCATTTTTGCTATAACTCCTTTTTTGAGAGGTTCGAAGTAGTGACACTTGGAGGAATTGCATAAAACACACTGAAGAACATTGTGTATCAGTTTCATATCTTTATACATTACAGGTTCAAAGTTATGATTACTTCAAGTTAGGGTTGTTGACTAATCCAAAACTAGGCATGTGAGACTAAAGAAAAGTTTGATGAAAATGCTAGTCTTTTGTTTTTAAAGTTAAGGAAGGTTTACAGGAATGTGATCATATACACCAGGTCTATTATAGAGCTACAAATCATATTTGGATGATGAAATTGATGAGGGATTTTAGTTGTGGTACATGTTGTGTACATGGTTGAGACAAGTAGTTGATGAGTTGGCACACATACATGAGGTGTATAGTTGATGATGTTGGTACATATTGATGAGTCATAGTTGATGAGTAGTTGACTCATGATTGGTACATACTTGGTACATGGTTGGATTCACTTGTTTATGGTACAGGTTGATTACAGATTGGTGCATGGTTGGTGCACTTGTTTATGGTACATGTTGATTACAGGTTGGTGCATGGTTGATGCACTTGTTTATGGTACAGGTTGATTATAGGTTGAGGTACAGGTTTATGCATGCTTGATGCATGGTTTAGATTTATTGCTACAGGTTTACAACGATATATCTCACAATGATAGTGTGACAGTGGTTCCATCATTCTATTTCTACTTCAGAGTGGCAGGACGGGGCAAGGGCAGGTGGTTGTAGCCACCTTCTAGTTGTAGCCAGAGAACATTGGGGGTTGTAGCCTCCTTCTGGTTGTAGCCAGAGAATTGGGGAGTTGGAGCTTCCCTCAGGTTGTAGCTTGAGAAACTAGGGGGTTAGAGCCTCCTTCCAGTTGCAGTTGGAAAACAAGGGAAGTTGGTACTTCCAATGAATGTAATTCTTCAAGACATATAAGAAAAAGCATTCCGTGGTTTTCTCCCGATCTGGGTTTCCACGTAAAACACTAGTGTACTGTGTATGTGTGTGATTGTTTATTTCTTACTTCTTATTATTGGATAATAATTCTACATTGATATAACATTTGAAGAAAAAGGATTATAACTACGTTATTACTAATTCACCCCCCCTCTCAGTAATCCAACAATATACTCCTATCATGTTCTACTATTTCTCCAAGTAGGCTGCAATTTTAAGGGTTCAATATCCACCAACCCCTCCTCTTGCAGCAGGTTGCTGAAGAAAGGCTGTAAAGGATCTACTCTAGTATGTTCACCCCATACCTCTCTAAATGAGGTAGTAATGTTGAGGTCGCCCCCCAATATTAGATTTTGATCATTGAAAATACCATCCTTCTTGATAGTCTCCCAAAAGACCTCTCTGTCAGTATAAGGACCGTAGCAGTTGATCACCTTCAAATTTTTGTCAAGGTCTTTTACACGTCCCTCTAGCAGTATCCATGCATAAATCAAGTAAGCGAAAAAGTATTCTATCCTTGGATTCCATGCTGAGAGCATCCCACCAGAGAGACCTGTGGAATCCACTCCACAAAAATCCCAGTGTGGAAGCAATTTAACAAAAAATTCCTTGCTTTTGTCACCCCTACCATAGTTTTCCTGTATAAGCAATAGTCTTTTTAGGGCTAGGTAGTTGGAGCTACCCCCCACTCCTCTCACATTTAAAGTGACCATAATCATTTTTTTACTCTTTCGAGGGATTTTTGTGCTCTAAGCGCCCTCAGACCATCAACCACTGTGCAACAATCAGACTCTTCAATCTGCTTCTCGTTCACTAACCTCCTAGCACTTCTAGTCTTTAATGGAGAAAACTCATTTTCAAGACCTCCATGTACTTCCCCTTTTGTCAATGAGTCCTTGTCCCCCAGCTTGTGTGAAGTGGAATTCAAAGGGGTCACCTCTTTACTCATTTTACCCATTAGCTTTTTTAAAAACTCCCCTCCATCATAAATTGGCAATGTTATTCTACTGAGGATCTCTTTGTAAGATGGAACGTGATCATCAATGTCTTCTTCTATCCCTGACAATACAATCAGTTGATCCCTTTCTCCACTACTCTGTTCTCCCGAACTTATAATATCCCATGAACACTTATGGAGACTCCCCTTCCCTTGCTCCACTACACCAACAGATGGCCCAACATGAAGAAAGCCACATAAATTCGTATAATCCAAGCTCACAGGATCCCCTACCTGAGCTTCAGACCCTACATTTTTAGTTAAGTTATCTAGAAAGAGGCAGTTTAAAGTCTCAGTAGGTTCTGATCCACTTTGTGGTTCAACCCCCAAAACATCATCTTCCAAACTCCCTTTAGTAAGGAGCCCTACCGAAGATATGCTCCCCTCTCTCACCAGTCCTCCAATGATAACCGGTATCTTAGACTCCCCCCCAAACCCTCGAGCCTTCACACTTTCCTTCTCATCAAAATGAGTCACCTTCCCCCCCGACACTAAACTCACAACTATCATTAAACCCATTTCCCTCCTTGTGACCATCCTCCCTTCGGGGCATATGGACTACGAGTCTACCTCACTGTCCTTCAAAATCGGTTGCATAGTGACCGCACTTACATGTGTTATGCCCACCCCCATACCCTCTAAGGATACACTGGCTGTAGTGTGGGACTTCATCCCTAGCATATTAATGTGAGTCTCCTTCCCCCCCAACTCTAAACTCTTAGCTTTCAATAAATCTATCTCCCTCGTTGTGACCATCCTCCCTTTGGAGCATGTGGACTGCGAGTCTACCTCACTGTCCCTAAAAAATGGCAGCAATGAGACCGCTATCAGGTGATATACCCACCCCCATACCCTCTAAGGATACTCCATCTATAGTGTGTGGATTCATCCCTAGATTAATAATGCCTTCACTTAAACTGGCGGAAGGAGAAAAATTAACAAAACGTAGTAATAGTTTGGCTTACCCATAGGTGTATCGCTTTCCAAAGTCGAGGTAAGATTGTGCTCGAACCAGTCAAAAAGATTTTTCATAGGTGTATCTCTTTCCAATGCCGAGAAGGTATTGTGCTCCAGGCCGTTAACAACAAACTTCTCCATATCTACAGTGCCACCTTTGCCAGGATCCGCCTTACCATCAACAACCACATCTAATGTTTGCCCCCGACATTAATGTTGCAAATGTCTTGTCCTCTTGCAATCAGAGCACCTAAATGGTACCCCCAAGAAGTACAGACGATGTAACACCACAATCCCTCGCCACTCTAGTTCTATTTATGTCGACAGGCCCGCATGCAAATCCACCTCCACCAGAATTTTACCCATGCGTCTATCGGATCTAGACAATAGCTTTGGATCTGTTCTTAAAAACTTTCCTATCGCATCACCTGTCACATTTAACGCTTATAGATTCCACAAGAAGAGTGACCATCCAGGCAAAAGAACCCAAAGGTGTCTAAAACAGATAGATTCTTTCTCTGGGTTAAAAGCGCAGTGTCACTTCTTAGTCATAAGACTTCCTCCCTTGACCAGCCACACCTTCTTAAGAATTTGCTCCGCGTCCTCCATGGTTTTAAAAACAAAGTAGTACCACCCTTTGATTAGTATAAACACAATGGGAATATAACCCAACTCAGGGAACGAGGTATCCTTCACCCATCTATGAATTTCCCGAGCCCCCATAGACCTGTAGCTGAATTTACCAACTATCTTGTGCGCATAGAGTAGTTGAATCTCCTTCATCCCTACGTCTTTTCCAAGTGTGACCCTTGACTTTTCCTTTTTAGCTTTCCAATCCTTTGATGAGGTCTTATTTAGACACTCCCATCCATCTCTGTCCACCGCACCAGCTCTGATCACCACCTTCCTCCTAGCTTCCTCCACCACTTTGTGGAGGTCCTCTTCCTCCCTTAGCGTCCTCTATACTTCCCTATACCTTCCCTTAACATGACTGGTATGTATTCCCCCTCCTACAAGAAATGGTTCTGCTGGATTGTTGTCATCTAGGAGCTTCCCTCCATTTCCTCCCACATACTCCCTGCTAGCCTGAATTTTTGCCAAAACCTTTGGTGTGATGGCTAAGTGAACTATATCCGATGATCCTCCCCACACCTCACCCTTTTCGAGACTAACAAATATTGTAGACTTTACTCCACCGTCCGGGAGTCCCTCCACTACAGTGCCATTTGTCCTTTTCGGAAAGCGTTCCTCCTCTCCCACCCTGTATGGACCTCCCCTTACATCATCATGTATTCTTGTCTGCCTGTACCTTTGTAGACCGACCTTGTAGACTTTGTCTGGTTGTAGGATTCCTCCTTGACTCCACCACTTATCCTCTGCCAACCGATCAAGAAGTATTGCCACCTCACCATCCATCCTAGCCCTAGTAACAGTACCTACTCTAGAGCATTTAAAGCCCCAGTCTAAAACTATCCTATTCCAGCTAGCACCTCCACTAGGTAATAGAATAGGCCATTATACTCGTGGATCTTAACTAGGAGTTTGCCCAAGCACCCTAATCATGGTGGCCGCCTCGTTCAAAACCCAACATTAAAATAATCAATTATCGTAACAAACAAAGTGACAACCAATTATAGATTCCTAGATTAGAAAAAACAAAGAAAGTGATTTTTTAAAGATTAAAAATTATGAATTCCCTATGTTAGAAAAAACAAAGAAAGTGATTTTTTAAAGATTAAAAACAATATTAATACATGAAAGTGATTTTTTAAAGATTAAAAACAATATTAATACATGAAAGTGATTTTTTAAAGATTAAAAACAATATTAATACATCTTGAAAACAAACACAGCATAATGTCATATAATCTAATTTTATTTATAAAATATAAAGGATTTAATTACTTAAATATAGTCAAGTGTACCTCGGAAAGTATGTATTATGTTTTTAAATGGTAATATGGTATTACAAATGAATACGTTATGGTATTATATAATATAATATTATTCATAAAATATAAAGAATTTGATTACTTAAATATAGCGAAGTGTGCCCCGTAAAGTATGAATTATGTTATGAAATAGTAATATGGTATGATTGGATCTTTAATTTTAAAGCTTTGAATAATTTTGAATAATAATAATTATGTTAAAATGATCATGCTTTTGTTATAAAACTAAAACTTTACTTAAATAGGATGTAAAATTAAAAAATAAATAAATATACTATTATTATTTTATTAGTTATCATAATAAGCTATAAAATTGTCTCATAATTATTATATTAAATTATCATCATAATTATGTTAGAATGATCATGCTTTTGTTATAAAATTAAAACTTTACTTAAATAGGATGTAAAATTAAAAAATAAATAAATATATTACTATTATTTTATTAGTTATCATAATAAGTTATAAAATTGTCTCATAATTATTATATTATATTAAATTTGGTAGCTTACCATGAAATAAAATGCCATCATGCTCTAAAACCATCAGAAAGAAACCCTAAAATGCCTATAATAGTGCACAAGTAACAATCATATAAAATGTATTTCATGATTAAAGTAAGCACTTTAAACGTTTCTTAATCTTTAAGTGCTCCAAAATACACCTCAACCTTTCAGGAACGGAAATAACTGTTCATGGCTATGATGAATCAAATAAAAACCTATGAAGAGTAACGGCATCGTTTCACTTTTATGAATTCAATAATTAATTATTATTATATGGCGACATGGAGTAGATAATAGGGTCAAATTCTCAATGATAAACGAGGCTTTATTGTCTCTGAACATATCAATCCCAAGGTTTTTTAATTTGAATGTCGATGGTTTATTAGACTTACCAATATTTTATTTTGAATGTCAATGGGTTATTAGACTTACCAATATTTTATTGTCGAAATTGATTCAGTATCTCAAGAGGATTCTGTGTTAAATAATAAGCGAAAAGAAAACATACATTAAGCCAAATATCCTATTAAACTAGGCCTGCCGACAATGTTTAATTAATTAAATAATATATATATATATGTAAACCAGTGAAGGACACATATCTGCACAAGTCAAATCGTCCGTGCTTTGTGGCAAGCAGTTCTGTAATGATTTCCTGGCCACCGGAAACGAAACACTCTTTAGTCAATGGGCTGTCGGTTTTTTTGCTGTTTCGAATATTTTTATGGAGAGAGCAATTCCTTGCTGGCTATTTCTATTGCATTGTGAATGCATGGCAAATATACCTCATGAAGAAAGGGAATATAGAAGGCAAGACACCTATACTCTCTGCGATGGTATTTAGAACTCTACCGTAGGGTGAGCCCCGTTGGGTAGCCTAATTGGTTGGATCGGATCTCCCGCTTCCAAGATTTTGGCACTTTGGCACGATGTTGTGGGTATAATTCTCTTGGGTCCATCGGGGTTAGGTGCGTTTACATTGTGGCCGGTAGGTAGGGTAGCATCCTTTCGAGATGCTAATGATTTTTTCGAATAATAATAAAAAAAAAAACTCTACCGTAGGGTGCATACAACTTATCAGTGCTATACGCCCTGCAGAAGGTATAAACACCTTTAAATCTGGTTTGACCCTGGGTGGGATCGGAGAGTACGCATGGCCCCTGTACATTGGATCTAGGATGGGAGATTCAAGATTTATTATCCAATGATGTCGGATTTGACATAGGAGGATTGTTAGGTTACATGTGACGGGGTATTGTACTAGATTAGGAATTTTAATTGATTGCTAGGTTGATCTGACAGGTAGTAGGTTTGATGGCGAGTGTTGAGTCGGCCCTAGATGCTAGTGTGGCTGATGATCATTGGTGGAGCCAGGCTAGTTTACTTAAGTCTGATGATGTGTATCGGGATGAGTTGTGGAGGTATAGGCAAGCTAAAGCACAATGTGACGTGAGAGAAGGTAGGTCTGAGGTAGGTGAGGAGGCTCGATTATTGAATGGGACAGATAATGCTCTCTCTAGTGGGGTTATGGGTCTTGGTTTCAGTGTTGTCATTAATGAACCTTTCACTCGGGAAGCGGGAAGGGGGGTTTTGTTGGGAGCTGATCCATCAAACCATCCATTGTTATGCTTGTCGGAGAAGGTGAAGGGGAGGCAGAGCGGTAGTGTCACTTTGCATGGAGAGGGTAGACCAAGTGTTGCAGGTAGGGTTCTGGGGGACTTTGGTTTCATGCTAACTGGTGAGGCTGGTAGGAATCCAGTCAGCAGACCTATGTTTGAAAGGCAGGCGGTGGAGAAGCGAGAGTTAAGGTTTGATAAGCAAGGACGAGGATTTGTAGCTAAGCCTGAAGGGAAGAAGGCTGAGGTGGTCAGAAGATTACCCTCTGAGTGTAAGGAGGTAAAACCTCAAAAGAGTCTGAAACCTTGGTGAGAAAAAAAGGCAAAGTTGAAGGTAACTCTTGGGCGGGACGTAGGGATGAAGGAAGTAGGCTTGTACTCCCAGCGGGGGCTGGTTGGTAAGTTTGGTTATTGGGCGATGGGGGTTAGGGAGATTCATAGGTGGGTGGAGGAAACTTGGAGTCCCAGGCAGGGTTATGCACCTGTTGTTTTCATCCTGACTAAAGGATGGTTATGTTTTCTTTTTAATTCCCCAGAGGACGCGTCAGTAATTCTGAACCAGGTATGGGTGGTCAAGAATGGCAGTCTTATGCTCAATCAATGGAACTATTCGTTCAATCCGAATAGAGAGGTTATTAGATATAGACATCTGTGGGTCCTCTTTCCTGGTTGCCCGCTTACATTATGGAATATGGAGGCATTTATGGAGGTTGGGAATGCGATAAGGAGATTTTTATACGCAAACCCTAAAATTTTGGATGGATCTGATAGACAGATGGCTAAATTGTTAGTAGAAGTTGACCTTTTTGAAGGGTTGCCGACAGAGATTGAAATAAGTTGGAGTGGTTCAGTGTTTCAACAAAGACTACATTACTTGGGTGTGTCGTTTAGATGCTTTGAGTGTAAGGAGATAGGTCACTTAAAGAGCCAATGTAGTGAGGTTAGAAAGAATGTGGGTTTGGATGGATCTGATATGTATGGCGAACCGGCAGCAGATGAACTAAATTTTTCCTTAGAGGATTGGAGCGTGCACTAGTCAACACCGGCCAAGGATTGCAATTGTGCGACTGGTAAGTTGAGTCAAACTCGCCCATTTATTAATTCCTTTATTTCCGTTAATAATGAGGGTGATTTGAATATATGTGGGGTAGACTCTACTAAGCCGATTGGTATTCCATTTGAGGGGAGTGGTTCCGTGTTTAACCTGTGTAGCGATGATCCCTTGGAGGTAGTTAAGGAGGGAGAGGTGGGATCTCATTTGGATCCTAGAGGAGTCTTGATGGGTTTTGGGAGACAAGGGGTTGATAAGATAGTTATGAGCTCAGAGGATGGGGGGTTGTTCGTGGGTCTGTTTTGGAGGAGGTCTTGGTGGATATGGGGAAGAGGGGGGATACTAATGTTTCAGGAAGATATTCTTTGTCTACAGAGGAGGGCTCAGTGGACAATTTCCCGACTGGTGGGGAAGTTAGGGAAGTTGAGAGGAAGGTGTCTCATTGTGACTTTGAGGTCGGTAGTGGTGGCCCAAGAATTGACTATGAGGTTAGGGGGGTCATGGGAGGATCCTTAGGTATTTTAGGAGGATCAGTGAGGAACCATGATTTATTTGTAGATCCTTCTTTAGAAGGTTAGATGGCTAGAGTTAAGAATTCCACATTGGAGATTCAGGGTGATGAGGAGTCTATGGGGGGTCTTAGTTTTACTGGGTGGGATGTACACTCCACTCTCTCGGAGATTGACGAAACTATTATTAATCTAATTTCGTCCTATAGGGATGTCCTCTCTAAGTCTCCTCTGTCGATTTATGCGGGCGAGATACTATACCTATGTCAATTGAAAAGAAGAATTTAGTTGTGAGTACAAGGGACGAGAATACTGTCAGCTTGAAGTGAGAGGCTTTAATGGTGAAAGGAGCAGTTCATGGGGGATTGGAGAAGTACTTTTCCCCACTACAGACTAGAAGTGCGAGAAAGAATGGGCGAGAAAAGGCGATACGTGAAAGTATATGTTCTACTATGGTTGTTGGTCCAAGGGTGCTTAAAGCACAAAAATCCCTTGCAAGAGTTAAGAAATGATTGTGGCATCACTAAATGTAAGAGGAGTGGGGGGCAGCTCCAAGTTCTTATCCCTAAAAATATTTTTAGAACTAATTAAACCAGATGTGCTACTTATTCAAGAAACAATGGTCTGTGAACCAAATCTAGAGAACTCTTTGCTAAATTACTCCCTCATTGGATTTTCTGTGGGGTGGACTCCTTAGGACTCTCTGGGGGTTATTATCAGCTTGGACTCCAAGGAAAGTTGATTTCTCTGCTTTCTTGACTCCTGCAGGGATTATGCTAGATGGTATAGTTAAAGATCCGGATAGAAGATTGAAGGTGATCAATTTTTATGGTTCGTACTTTGACAGAGAGGTTTTTTGGGAAGCTATTAAAAGAGATGGTATTCTTAAGGAACAAAATCTAGTCTTGGGGGGAGATCTTACTTTCACTACTTCCTGTAGGGAAGTGTGGGGAGTCCATGCCAGAGCAGATTCTTTACAGTCATATTTTAGTCAGTTGACACAAGAAGAAGGGATGGTGGATGTTGAGCCTCTTAAACTACTTCCTACCTGGAGAAATGGTAGAGGAGGACTTGAGTACATAGCTAAGCAATTGGATCGTTATTTGATTTCATAGGATCTTGTGCAATCAAGATTGAGTTATAGATCTATGGTTTGTAACTTAAAAATTTCTGATCACATGCTGGTGGTCCTCCATTTAGAAATGGACAATAGAAAAGCCAGTTATCCTTTCAAATTCAATTCAATTTGGTTGGAAGATCCAACGTTTGATAAGTTTGTCCATTCCAACTGGGATGAACTGCTATGAGAGGAGACTCTAAACCCGATGGAATCACTGGCTAAAAAGCTAAAGTTACTTAAGGAACTGGTGTATAACTGGGAGAAAAAGAAAAAGAGTGAGGCAAAGGAAGAATTGGTTAATCTTGAAGGTGAGTTGGAATCATTATATTTCAATCATCCTAGAGGATTTGAGAAGGAGGAGGATAAAGTGTTAATAACAGAAAAACAATAGAGGAAATTGTTCCTATTGAGACAGGAAAAGGAAACATGGAGGCAAGAAAGCATAACTAATTGGTTAGCCTCAGGGGATATGAATACTAAGTTCTTTCACGTGTATGAAAATTCTAGGAAACAAACCAATACTATTTGGGGGATTACTAAGGAGGAGGGACATGTGATCTCTAGTGATCAAGAGTTACAATTATAAGCAATTGAGTTTTTCCAGAACTTGTACAAGGCACAACCTAACCTGGCCATATCTGATCAACTAGAAGTTTTAAAGAATTATCCAAGGATGTTTTCAGAGGAAGAAAGTCTTAGATTGTTTGAGCAAGTAACATCAAATGAAATCCTGTCAATTCTTAAAGGTTTTAAAGCATAAAAAATTCTTGGCCCAGATGGCTAGACTATGGAATTGTTTTTATGATTTTTATGATTTAGTGGGGGTTGATATTTTGGAGATGGTGGAAGAGTCCATGAAGAAAGGTAGGGTGTCTGGAGCTTTGAATGCTACCTTTCGTTCTCTTATTCCAAAGAGTGATAATCCTGGTTCTTTCAGAGATTTTAGACCTACAGCTTTATGTAATCTGGTTTATAAGGTTATTACTAAAAGCATTGCCAAAAGAATTAAATCCTCCTTGTCTTTTGGAGTCTCAAAGGAACAATTTGGTTTCCTCAAGGGAAGGAAAATTACTGATGCAATTGGAATAGTGCAGGAAGCTTTACATAGCATAAAGGTAAAAAATATAAAAGCTATGGTGTTAAAGCTTGATTTGATAAAGGATTATGACAAAGTGGACTAGGGATTCTTAAGATTGGTATTGTTATAGGTGGGTGTGAGTATAGAAGCAACCGATTGGATCATGGGGTGTGTGACCTCAACAAATTTTGTTGTGTTGATAAATGGTAAGCCTACTACATTCTTTAAAAGTACAAGGGGTTAAAGGCAAGGGTGTCCATTGTCTCCTTTATTGTTTTTCCTTGTTGTTGAAGGGTTAAGTAGAATTATAAAGGAGAAGGTAAGGGAGAAGAAAATAGAAGGAATATTAGTGGCAAGAGGGATTTTTATTACTCGTTTCATGTTTGTAGATGATGTTATATTGTTTGGAAATGGTAATATTGTTGAGTGGGAAGTCTTTAAGGAGATTCTGGCACTTTTCTGCAAAGCAACAGGTATGGAATTTAGGTTACAAAAATCCTTATTTCTAGAAGCTAGATGGGCAAAAGAGTACTTAGTTCTGCTGAAATTGATCTTTCCCTTTGAAGTAAATTCAATGGATGAAGGTTTTAAGTATATTGGGTATTTTCTGAAACCTAATTGCTATATTAAATCGGATTGTCATTGGCTGGTGAAAATATTTGAAAAAAAGATTGCAAACTGGAATCATAGATGGTTAATTTTAGGGGGAAGGGTAACTCTTGTCAAAGTTGTACTTGAAGGTATCCATGTTTATTGGTTGTCTTTAGCAAAAATACCAAAAAGTACATTAAATACTATCAGAAGTAGGATGTTTAGTTTCTTGTGGACTGACAAAAATTTAAAAGAAAGGATACACCTGATAAGTTGGAATAAAATTGCTAAACCTAGGAACTTAGGTGGGTGGGGTATTAAAAATATCTTTACCTTTGGGAAAGCTTTAGCAGCAAAACATTTATGGAGATGTCTTGTGGTTCCTGGTCTTTGGCATGAGGTGATACTTAAAAAGTATCTTAGGAAGAAATCTGTGGTGGAATGGTTTAGGGAAGGATGTAAAAGTTGGTCTTGCATATCTAATATTTGGAGAGCTCTTACCTCATTCATTTCCATAATAACTGATTGGTTGAATTGGAAACCTGGTAATGGGAGAGACATCAGAATTTTTGTTGATCTTATGGTTGAATCACACACTTATTTTAAGTTATCAAGGAATATTATCCTAGCTTTAAAGGCTCAAGGAATAGAATTCCTTGCCCAAGCAGGGGTACAGGTTTTGGTGAACACCAGGAAACCAAGATGGAAAAAGGCTGAGGATCTAGGCTTGGAAGGAGAACAAATAGAAGAATGGAATAACTATGTCAAAGATTTAGTGGGTTCAGGATTTGAGTTGAACAATGAAAAATATTTACTAATGTGGTCCTGGGATACTAAAGGTGGCCAAGTAACAACAAAAGAACCATATGAAGTCCAGTTGGAGGAGACAATAGTAGTTGAACCAATTTTCTGGTATACTGATCTGTGGAGATGGCAGTTACCTTTAAAAATCAAACTCTTTATGTGGATATTACTTGAACAGAAAATACTTACTTGGGAGAACTTATACAAAAGAGGTTTTTTAGGGCCAAGAAGATGTGTTTTATGTGGGTTACATGAGGAGAATTTGAAACATCTTTTTGTGGACTGTACCTTCACTAAAAACATTTGGTCTACATTAATATTGGAATTAAAACTTGAGAGTGGTTGGGAAGGTGATCATGTTGTTGAATGTATTGAAAAATGGAAAAAGAAGAGGGAGAAATGTAAAGAATTACCTGGTTACATATGCTAGGAGGTGTGGAAACATAAGAATTTGGCTATTTTTGAAGATCGTCCAATAAATAGTGTCAAAGTGTGTAACCGTATATTACAGGATTTGGGTGAACTAAAAGTAACTAACTTTTCTAAGGTTAGTAGGATAGATCGACCACCTTTACTAGATTGGGACTTGGTTGTGGGATTCTTTGATGGTGCCTCACAAGAGAGGGGTACAAAGTGTGGGGCTGGAGCAGTGTTAAAATGCCCAGAGCTAGGCACTTTCAGGATTAAAATGAATTGTGGCAGTGGAACTAATACTAGGGGAGAACTTTTAGCTTTGTGGTGTTTACTTTATTTTTCTTATTATAAAAGGATAACAATGTTACAACTGGTTGGTGACTCAAAAGTTATTATAGAGTGGTTTTCTAATAAAAATGACTTATAGGTGGTATCACTTATTCCTTGGATGACAAGAATTAGAGTGTTGAGCGTGAGCTTTATACAACTAAAAGCCAAACATATTTACATAGCTTTCAATCAGGAAGTTGATTATCTTTCAAAAGAAACAATCCTACTTGATGAGGATGGTATTTACTATGCAGGGGGCGCTGGAGGAGATTTAGAGAATTTTGAAAGAATGAAAATCAACTAATAGAGTAAAAAGGCAAAGGAAAATATTATGATCTATTTGTTTTTGTGTACTGGATAAGTACTTATGGTGGATATATACTACAAAGAAAATTTCTAAATGCTACAGTTTTGATTATGTAATATGTAAGATGAACAGATTTCTAGTTTCTAGTGCTAAAGAACCTGGCAGATTTGATCTATTTTGACAATCTTTTGTAACATAATTGTTATATTTACTAATATAAGTTTTTTTTATATGAAAAAAAAACCTTTAAATCTGAAATACCCTTGGATCCAAAAATGATTATTCATTAAAGTGGAACTCTACCATTGTTCCATCACTTCAATTGCTCATTGTTCTTAAGAGTTGTACGCTAACTAGAGGCACACATTGACTATGGTTGTTTAAAAAATACACTCAGTAAAGGTGGTGAGGATCATCATTGTCTAAAATACTTATGTGTATTATGATCAAATGGGATCCAACTATAGCTATATGCTCAATAGACGCATACAAGTATCCAATATAATCATGGAAAGATGTGAAAGTGAGGAGAGGAGAAGAGAGATTTGCAGGTATGATGCAAGAACAAAATGTTCTTAATGTATCTAGATCAACCAAAAATATTTTAATTTCAAGCTAGTAAATTGTAGGGTGTAATAAGTGCAACAATTTCCATTGTTGTAACACCAGTGATCAAAGTGTCTGTTGTAACTCCTATTGTTGTAACATCAGTGATGAAAGTGAGTGTGTAACACCAATGCTAAAAGTGATACAAATTCCAGTGATGTAACTCACTTTGTTGTGACACCAGTGTTGTAAATCACATTGCCACAACACTAGCGCCGCAACTTTGTAACACCCGTTGTTGAAAAACCTATGATGTAACTTACAATTGCTATATCACCAATGTTGTAACTCATGTTGTTGTAACACCCGTGCTGCAATTCTTGTCGGACTGCAAATATTGCAACTCTAAGTGTGTTGAAATTTTGTTAGAGTGTTGTAGATCATGATGGAAGACAAATAACTTGAAATGGTTTGAATAGGTTAATCATTACAACTTCCTAAGTCCCCATTGCACATTTGGAAAATGGTTGGGAATTTGAACTGTTGTAACTTCCCCATGTCCAACCCATCTTGGTGGAGAAAAAATTAAACAATTCAGAAGGAAAAACGGTTGGGGGGACGATTAAACTTCCATGAAATGAGAGAAGAAAAAGAAAATGAGAAGAGGGTTCGAGAGTGTTAGGACCCTATAATGTACCTTTTTGCTCACACTTTTTGCTACCATTTCATCCTTTTCTCACTCAAATTTAAACTCACATTATCACCTTACCCTATCTTTCCAAAGGTATATAACGTCTATTCTCTTTACTATATGTTTAATTTGTTTTTCATATGATTTTACATTACTCTCATACTTAACCGTTGATCAGAAATATATAAGTGTTGAAACAGTTTGAACTACAGATTATCATTGCTATTTGAAAGGTCTGTTGCTGAAACAGTTAAAAGCACGCAAACCCTGTGGTTGAAACAGCCCGCGGTCTATAATGCTGAAACAACAACTCACACAAGAAGAAGTTGTTACACTCCGTGGTCTACAATGCTGAAACAACAACTCACACAAGAAGTTGTTACACTCCATGGTCTACGATGCTGAAATAGCAACTCACACTCTCTGTGGTCTACGATGCTGAAACAACAACTCACACAAGAAGAAGTTGTTACACTCTCCGTGGTCTACGATGTTGAAACAACAACTCACACTCTCCATGGTCTACAATGCTGAAACAGTAACTCACAGCTGTTACACCGACCACAACAGACGCACCTTGAGCCAGAATTAACCATCGTTGTTGCATGAGACCATGTTGTTGAAACAGTCAAAACGCAAATCCCGTTGCCGAAACAACCCGTGATTTGAGATGCTGAAACAACATACAACAGTAGTAACAAGAGATAAATAAAGAAGATGTTACTCTAGCCGCAACAGCAACACCTCACTCAACACCTTTTCAACTATTGTAATAGCATTCGGTTATGGGAGACTATGATATCCTATTCCAGTATAGAGATTTGATCTGACTAAGAATAGGACTCAGATGTACACATGTAATTTGATAATCAAATTGTATCGAGGGGATTCTCCTCTTTAAATTAGAGAAAATCATCATTAGAAAGGAGCTTCTTTTGGCTAAGAAAGGATTTACAGAGAAGGACGTGTTTTACTTCAGACATTGTAATATGATACAGTTGACAGATGAATAAAAGACTGCTCTGAGCATTTCTCTCTAGTTCCTTTCATTTCAGAGGAATCTTGTGAGAAGGGAGGGCCCACCTTCTTCACAAGATTCACCCATTAGCTTTGTAGTGTGTTAGTGTTATTTCTGTTCATGCCTTGATTAAATTCTGTTTTGCTGAAACACTACTTTACTGAACTTTGTTTTGCTGAAACACTACTTTACTGAACTCTGTCTTGCTGAAACTCTGCTTTACTGATTGTTACATTGTTTTCATATGATTCATGCTTGGGTAACGGTTAATCATTCTAGTTAACAATCCTGTTTGGTGAATTTATGAAAGCATGATAATCAGGGACAGGTGCTGAAGATTCCTGCTTGGGGAATAGGGTCCTGTTCTCTGTTAAGAGATAGTTAGCCTTCAGTGTGTGTTAATCATTTCGATTAGTAAGGAGTTCATGAAAGTGTGATGATTAGAAACAGGTGCTGAAGATTCCTGCTTTGGGAATAGGGTCCTGTTCTCTGTTACAGAATAGTTGGTCTTTCCTTTTGCAGTGTCCTGAAAGATTTCTTTCCTAGGTTGTTATTTTCTTATTGTAATCCAGGATTCTTTGAATAATTATTTCTTTAAACTGTGAACTCTGCAATAGGTAGGTTTCTTTTCTGTAATTCAAAGTAGAGCTTCAGTTTGTTCAAGGCAAGGTGTGATTAATATATTTTTACTAAAACTCTAGATTGCTTTTGAGATTGAGCATATATAGTGTGTGATTACCTTTGAAATAAACAGACTTCCCTGGGTTGACAATTTATGTAGCACTTGATTGTTTAGTTAAATAAGAAATTATAGTGACCAACATTTTGGCGCCGTTGCTGGGGAAGGTAATTATAGATTTCAAAAGAACTTATGTTCTTTCAGATATAAAGATTGCATGAGAGGACGTGGAGACCCCAAAGAAATTGACCCTACAGGTGGTAGGGGTAGAGGAAGAGGAGGAAGAAAGACTTATATCGACGAGATCATATCAAAATCTGAATCTGTTTCTCCTCAACGACCAAACTCTCGGAAACCGAAATCCCAACCTTCCTTTCAAGCAAACTTTGAAACGGGGAAAGAGGTTTGGAGTCCTGAGACAGTCGAGAAACCAACAGGAAACATTGAGGACAGAGCAAGCGCAACAGGGGAGCAAACAAAAGAAAACATGGATGAGTACAATGAAGAATTGCATCATGAAGAACATGCAGGTCCTGAAAGAGAGGTAAATGATGAAAACTCTTTTTCCACATTAGGATTTCCCATTGGTGATCTTCCTAGAGGGGTAGCTCCCATGAAAGACATTCCACTCTCAGCACTACCTAAATTTCATGGTCTATCTTCAGAAGATCCTGATGAATTCCTTTTTGAGTTTGACATATTATGCAGAAGTTATGATTACATTTCCAATGCTAAAAAATTAAAGCTATTTCCAACAACATTGAAAGGAAATGCACTAAGATGGTTCATGAGTCTTGGAGGCCATGTAATCACAACATAGGATCAGATGAAACATAAATTCCTGCATAAATACCAGGACTATTGCCGAACAAGAGAAAAAAGGGAAGAACTATTCAAAATGATACAGAAAGAGGATGAAAATCTAGAGGACTTTGTAGAAAGGCTACAATACAATCTACAAAGATCCAGTCACCCCGATGTAAGTAAAGACATTCTTAAAATGATATTACTAAAAGGAGTAAGGGATGACTGTCTAGATATGCTGAATATGCTTGGAAAAGGGGACATATCTAAAGAATCATATGATGAAATTGTTAACCTATGTAAAAGATGTTCAAGAGGAGCTTCAAGGAATAGGTCAAATAGCAGGGATACCACATTTTCAAGAGTTCAAAAATCAGCCAGTGGGGGAGCAACAAGAGAAGAAATAGGTAATTTACTTGAAGGTTTTAAAACTGAAATGTTAAGCTCTTTTGCCTCACAAATTGATACCCTGCAGATTCAAAAGAAACAAGCCGAAGCAGAAGCAGCTTTGTCCATATTTTGTTCTAAATGTAGAGACAAGCACCCACGAAGGGAATGCCCATTGGACAGAAAGCCAATCTGCACCATTTGTGATAAAGATCATGAAACTCAACAATGTCCTTCTTTACCAGGAATCAAGGCAACATTACAACCAACTGATGAAGAAGCTGAAGCTGTCTATTTGCTGACACAGAGAAGGCAATGGCAACCGTCGGGACAAGGTATGAATCCTAATATGCCATTTACACCTTCTAATCATTGTAATAACTATCCTTCTTTCAATCAAATGAACTACCCTCCCTATAATCAAATGCAATACCCAAATCAAATGAATTACCCACCCATGCAACAAACTAACCCACCCTTTGTTGATCCATCAATGTGGACTCCTTGGCCTCCACAACAACAACCGTATCTTAACCATTGGAATCCAAATTGGAGAGGACAACAACCCCCGTTCCCAAACCAATTACCTCAATCACAATTTTTGCAACCACTCTCCTTACCGTCAGTTACCCCACCAAACAATCAAATAATGAGGCCCCAGCTACCTATACAACCTAACCCTAACCCCAATAATAAAGTTGTGCAGTGCATTGACATTCATAACCAACCTACATTTTCTCTTCTCCCTGCGCAATGAAATGATATTCATTTACGATCTAGGAGGATAGTAGAACCTATCATAGCTGATGTTACCTCTTTTGATAAAGAGGAAACAAAAGAGCATGATGTACCTGAAGAGGTACAATCATCCTCTAACACTGTTGCTGAAACAACAAAAACACCATTTCCTGAGCGTTTAGCTTTGACTAAAATGCCTGAGCCACCTGCTTTCAATCTTCTAGGGGAATTACAAAATCTTTATGTCAAAATTCCTCTATTACAAGCACTTCGAGATGTACCAATTTATGCCAGGACTATGCAAGACATTTGTGTTAAGAAACCTGGTAGGAAAATTAAAGATCCCCTTACAGTTCATGTCATGGGTGACTTGTTTGCACTAATGTCAGGTAAAGTCCCCCCAGTTAAATATGGTGATCCCGGCCACCCTACCGTTTCAGTCCAAATCGGAAAAAAAATAATCCCTCGAGTCCTGGTAGACTTAGGTGCCACTATAAATATTATGACTCTGGAAACCTCACAACTGTTACAACTACAAAATGAAATCAGAGACACCCCAACTATCCTAGAATTAGCTGACCGTTCTACAATCAAACCGGAGGGAGTCATTGAAGACCTAATTATCTCAGTGGAATCCTGGAATTATCCAGCTGACTTTGTGGTATTACAACCTAAAGCAAAGTTGGGGGGCCACCCTTTAATTCTGGGCAGGCCTTGGCTAGCCACAGAAGATGCTTTTATAAGCTATAGATCAGGTTCAATGACAATTTCCAATGGTTACGAGACTAAACAGCTTACCCTCTACCCTCACGCTACACCCTTGATTAATAATGATAATTCTGTATGGGTAGACTTTGATGATCAACTTACTCAATCCATCTTGACTATCAGACAAGCCTTAATCCTTAAAGATGCCACTGAGGATGAAGTAATTAATAATTTTATCTGTGAACCCTCCTCCGTGACTCCATAAACTCACAACCAACTAGCTGCACTTTTGGAGTCAGATAATCAGGAAAATCTTGACTCTGAAAACCCACCTCAAACATCTGCCACCATCTCTTCTAAAATCATACCAGTAGAAATTGAATCTGGCAAAACACTGAACATAAACCCCAACCTGACAGATGCTGAAATACAACAATTAATGAAGTTACTTCTTGAACATAAAGAAGCATTTGCATGGGACTATACAGATATGAAAGGAATCTCTCCCGAATTATGTACTCATCGTATATATATCAAGGAAGATTGTCGATCGATCTGCCGAAATCAACGACGAATGAACCCTAATTTAAGAGAAATCCTTAAAGAAGAACTTCAAAAATTGCTCAATGTAGGGTTTATATATCCAATATCGGACAGTGAATGGGTTTCCCCGTTGGTAATAGTTCCTAAGAAAAACAGAAAATGGAGAGTATGTGTAGATTACCGAGCCTTAAATAAAGCCACTCAAAAAGATCACTTTCCATTACCATTCATTGATCAGGTGTTAGACAGTTTGTCAGGGAAGAATTTTTTCTCATTTTTAGATGGTTTCAGTGGATATAATCAGATCAAAATTGCACCTCAAGATCAAGATAAAACCACTTTTACTAGCCCTTGGGGAACCTTTTCTTATAGATTTCTCCCATTTGGACTATGTAATGCACCAACAACCTTTCAAAGAGACGTTATAGGAATCTTTTCTGATATGCTTAATAACTCTATGGAAATTTTTATGGATGATTTTAGCCCTTATGGTGTTTCTTTTCAGGAAGCACTACAAAACCTTGAGAAAGTACTTAAACGATGTATACAAGCCCACCTCTCCTTAAGTACAGAAAAATGTCATATGATGATGAGTGAAGGAATAGTGCTTGGACATTTTATTTCAT
>ML799512.1:613035-626986 GCA_009831015.1 Picea engelmannii | reverse complement strand
ATTGCTTGAGGAGTTTTATCCTTCCATAAGGATTAATATATGGTGTTACCCTACCTCAAGGGTTTTCTCTATTTCTTGTGTTCATGTTATGGTGAATGGTTTATGGTTTATTCTTGGTATTATTGAATTATATTTGCATATCTGGTTAGGTACTTAACATACGTTGTCAAGATCGAGCAAAAATTTAAGTAGAATAGGAGAGAGTTTGGATCTGCAAACTCCTCACAACCAAAGAAGGGAAAAGGTGGCCCCAACCCACACATCAAGGGATTGAGAAAACATGGCCACTCTCAGTACAACCAATCCAAGCTGCAACACAAGAAGGAAAATGAGAAGATGAAGAAGGACATGGGAAAATGGTGTGAATACCATAAAATCCCTTGGCACAACACTATAGAATTCCACTCCAAGAATTCACTTGTGGTCGAGCTAAAGGATTCTGAGTCAAAGGACGATTCTGATTCTGAATCAAATCTAGAAGGAGAGAAGTAGATTATTGGTGTTGAATCCAGTGCCATTGTCACTACCAACAAATTTCATCCACGTGAACAAGAAGAACCAGAGGAAGGGGAACGCCTCTTTTACTCACAAATGTGGGTAAAGGGGGATCCGCTTCATTTCATTGTCGATAGAGGAAGTCAAAAGAACCTGATATCAGTATATTTTGTCAAGTAGTTGGACCTACAAAATACACCACACCCGCAACCCTACACCATCGATTGGCTTCTCCAAGGAAGAGATCTTTGTTTCAACCAACATTGTCATTTTCCCTACGACAACAAGCCTTTCAAAGATGAGGTATTTTGCGATATTTCTCCCCTTGAAGTTTCTGATGTTCTTTTAGTAAAACCATATTTGTGGAAGCGTCATTTTGTGTATGAGTCTAGTCCCCGTAATGTTATTATTACTTTGGGTAGACAATTGTAAAGGATACCAGAGGTAGCTTCACATATCTCTCTTTCTTTAATCTTTGTTAAGCAATGCAGTAAGGTCATTTCACAAACCGATAAGTTCATCTTCTTTGTGATATGTGCTCACATTAGTTAGAAGGTTGCTGCCACATCTGTGTCCTCTAGACATAGCCTCTCTTTGTAGTAGAAGTAAGTGGATAGGATCATGGAAGAGTACATAGACATATTCTCTTCACCCACCGGGGTACCGACGCACTGCCAAGTCAAGCATCCAATTGATCTAACCCCCAGTGCACTTTTGCCTAATGGACCAGTCTATTGTCGCTCGTTGATGGAAAATGACAAAATCAATCGTCAGATCTAAGAGATTCTTCAAAAGGGGCACATTAGACCCAAATCGTCCCCTTGTGGAAGCCCTATTGTACTAGCGCAGAAGAAGGATGGGACCTAGCGACTCTGCATTGATTATAGAGGATTAAAAAAAATCATAGTTAGAAATTAGTACCCAATTCCCAGGATTGATGACCTTATTGACCAAATCAAGGGGGAAAATTTCTTCAACAAGATTGACCTAAAGTATGGCTACCACCAGGTTCCCATTGAACCAACTGATGTTTGGAAGACTGTTAGACCTCAAAATTACCCACTTCAATAGTGTCACAAGTGTTGTCATTACAAGTGTTGTCATTACAAGTGTTGTAAGTGTCACATCTTGTCCACAAGTGTCGCATCTTAACTACAAGTGTTGCAAGTGTCACAAACAATATACTGCCATATTGCCTATGTCATGCCTCTAACAACATCACAAAGACACTTAAGACACCCCAATGACTAGTTTTGAAGAAGAGAAGTCACTTGATAGGGAGTACAAACCTTTTTCCATGGAAAAAACACTCAAAAATTGAATTTTGGAGAGGAGTGCCCCCCTACCCGCTGTCAGGGAGTGATGGCACTCCCTGAGCCTCTTTGGGGGAGTGTTTGAGTGCCCTGTGCACCATTTTGGGGGAGTGCTACCCTTTTTTTAGCAAATTCTAGGTTTGTTGAGGCAAATAAGGGAAGAATCCCTCAATTCTTGAAGGTAGTTGGATTCAAATAGATGGTCAAGGCATGATCTTAGGGGAGATCCTCAACTGAAGGAGAGGAATCCTCAACTCATCCCAAATATCTCTCAAGTGGTTGGACCTCTCCAAGGTTATATAAGGAGGCCTTCTCATGGTGAAAGGTACAGTGGAGACTAGAGATTGATACCAAACTTATGATCCTATAAGTGGTATTGACAGAATACAAGGAAGATTGAGAATTATACCTAACTTATGATCTCATAAGAAGGTATTGACAATGGAGATTGGGAATTACATCAAAATCATGATCTCATGAGTGAGATTCCATCAAAGCAATCAATGGATATTACTTGAGCAAAGGGGTTGGACAAGGAGAACTTGAAGAGGTTGTTGCACCTTCATTCAAAGGATTGTAAGTACTTTTACTTGTTCTCATTAATAATCAATGCTTGGCCTGTTTCTTTCAAAATTATGTTTGTTCCATATGAGTTTGTCTACAATATATGGATCTATGTTTGAGATAATCTCAATAGAGTAGGAAGTCTTTTGTACCTTTGTTTGTCCTACAGGATCTATTAGGGAGCTGAGGATCAAAGCTCAGCCAGGACTTTGCAAGGACAAACATCGCTAATAAGGTACATATATTTCTCCTTCTCTTTCATTCATTAGCTTGATTAGATATAAAAGGAAGTCATTATCCATGTCAAGCACTTTTCTGTCTTGGCCTTAGGAGTCTAGAGGCCAAGAGGGAATCCACTTGTCCGCAGGGGGATTCACCTTCAACATAAATTGGCAACTCCACTGGGGAGGAGCTCTAATTTTTGTTTCCATTCCCAGATCTTGTTTTGTCCCTTTTCCCACTAATTTGATCTTCTCCACATTGTCTTTTTTATTCTCAGATTTGTTTGATTGCCTCACTATGTCATCAAGATCACCCTCATTGATTGAATTTCCTCGATTTTTTGAGTTTTTGAGCTTTTTTCTGAGTTTTTGGAGCAGAGTACTCTCCTCCTATTGTTTTCATAGTGCTAGCACTCCCCTGTAGCCTTACACAGAGTGTTGGAACGCTCTGGTGCCCCTTACACCAGAGCACTACCCCATTTTTGTGAGAACTTCTCCAGAATTTTTATCTTCTTAAGCTATTTCTTGGTTTTGTCTTTTGCTCAGGGTCCCATACTCTTAGTCCATCTTGATATTGGCTTTCAAACACCCTTATTTATGAGAATTCATCCTCTTTTGTTTTTATTTCTTGACATTTGTCCTTACTTTGCAATTTGTCCTTCATGATTTGGAGTCAATTTGTCATTTTCTTCTCGTTTATCTAAATGAGTGAAAACTTTGTAAGGAGCTTCAAGGGTCTTTTGTACTTTTCTTTCTAATATTTGAGTCATCTTGTCCAAGCTCTTTCTCCTTCCTTTTGAGTTTTTGGCTTTCTGTTTCTTGTTTGATCACAACAAGGGTGTCTTTTGGTTTATGTGAAGTTTTCTTCCAGATTGCTTAAATCTCACAACTCTTGAAGTATGATTAGCATAAGAAGCTTTACATCTACTGGTTATCAGTCACATACAAACATTTTAGCATTTCATTGGATTCCTTATTGAGGACTATTGCATGAAGTCATTTCATTTTGGTGTTTGACAGTGAAAGGAAAATCCTTCTCCTTCCCTTAATTAGACATCATTGAAAGAAAATATTGCTTATCATTTCTTATGCATGTTTTGGGAACTGAGTCATAATATCATTAGTATTCACTCTCATACATCTTTGAGTAAACAACAACCACTAAAATCAATGCTTAACTAAAATGTATTAGACTTTTAACATCTTTGTTAGCAAACCTACATTAGTTTAAGGTGTAGGGATTTGGAATAGGTTTAAAGGATAACTTTCCAAATATATCAAACAAGCTTAGCATCTTGCGATAGGGAGATAAAACCCAATTGTCGTATAGGATTTATGGGATCCCCCTCTCGCACAGGGGTTACGCACGAGGTCACATTCATGAGATTTACAGAGATTATCCCTCCATGGTTCAACTATTTGTAGTGGTCAGATCGTATATTGGGGGTCACTTGAGGGTATACCCACGATTATGTGTGGGAGCCGCTCGATTTTATTTCAGACTTGTTATCCTGCCCATACTTTTGGATCAGATTGTTGAATGTACCCGCCCAGGGGATGACTACGATTTGGTGACCTTAGTAGCCATAATCTTTAGGGTCTCACACAAGGTGACGGTGAAGGGAAGTCTCACTGTACCTGGAACAGACATTGGTCAAACTCACTCGGGCTCCTTGGAGGGTAAATCCACAATTACTATGTGGAATCTTGCACCAAGGCATAAGTCCATTAAGCAGGTCACCAACGTAACTGATCCAATTGCTCTACCCCTGCCTCTTCCTATTTTGATTTCGCGACGTTGGATTTCATCACCAACTAGTGGTTTCATTGTGGGAAGGTTTTGTTCGATTGTTTTCTTCTCAGATTCATAGCGTTTGTTGGTTGTGTTACTCAGTTGAACTTAGGTCAAGTCAGTGTTAATGGCATCAAATCTTGAGAGTACCAATGGAGGAACCCCTTCTCTTGGGGAACCTTATACCTTTCCGAGTCTTCTGGGACTCACCATCGGATTACCGGTTTGGTTATTCCCCACTCCAATGATCTCAAATCCTCCCAATGTCTCAACTACACCTAATACTTTATATGTTAGTACACCACCCACACATCAACCTCACGTCAACTTTTCACCTTCTTTGCCCATTAATTCTCCTTCCATTTCTCCTTTTTTGCCTAGTGAAAGCTCTAAAGTAGCCAGGTTGATTAGAAGAAGAAGAAACAGAAAGAGAAGAAGAAGAAGAGCCCGAAAAGGACCAAGGCCCCAACAAAATTAGATGTTGGATCCAAGCAACCAGTTATTGTTAATAGTACTGGGGGTGTTGATGAGGTCAACAAGATTAAAATAAAGAATCTGAAACCCAAATTCCCTTGCAGCCTTTGTAAGGGTGACCACTTTCTAAGGGATTTCCTTGGTATTCCCAAGGTCTTAGAAATGTGGTCCTCCATGTCATCGGCCTCTGCTGGTCATGCCGTGATACCCTGTCAACTAGTGATGTTAAGGTTGGTAAGAAGAAGACAACTACCAAATTCCCTTGTATGTTATGCAAAGGTGATCATTATTCTCACCTTTGTTCTTGCATGGATGAGGCTTATTCTCTTTTGGAAAAACTTCAACTTCCAAAAGGATATCGTAATATTTCCCCCAATCCATCGTTAGTTGATGGATTGGTCAATCTGGTTCCATCCCCGGTCAATCCAGTTGATCAGGTGGTCAATCTAGTTTCCTCCTCGATTGAACCACAAAACCAAGTAGTTGATCCAATTCTGTCATCGATCAGCCCTACTTTTCATCAAAAGAGTATATCCCAAGTAGTCGATCCATTTTTATCCTCGGTCAACCCTACTCTCCCGTTAGAGAGTGACACCAAAATGGTCGATCTGTTTCCACCCGTCGACCCCATTCTCCCCTTGGATAATGAAACCCAAGTGGTCAATCTGGTTCTGTCATCGATTGATCCCACTTCTCCTTTGACGAGTGCCAAAGTGACTGATCTAGTCCTTTCCTCGGTCAGTCCCACCCTTCATCTGAAGAGTGCCAAAGTGATTTCTTCGATTATATCATCGGTCAATCCTACGTTTCCTCTGAAGAGTGCTAGCATGGTCGTTCTGATCCCATCATCAGTCGATCCTACTCTCCCTCTAGAGAGTAAACCCGATACTACCCACATTTTTCTCATTGATACATAATCTACCATGCTGGGGGGCATTCCTCCTTCTCCTGCGAAACCCCCTCCAAGCAATGAGTCCATCCTTTTTGATTGGGGTGCACTAACTGGACCTCATCTTCCCTTTTACATTCCTTTCTATATTATAGTACAGGTTTGTGGTCGAGACGTTCCTCAAACGTTGATAGATGAAGGTGCGTCTGTTAGTATTTTGTCCTCTGTTGCTTGGCATGCTTTGGGTTGTCCTCATATTGCACCGGTTACACAGAATCTATTAGATTTTAACATAAGAACTAGTCAACCTTTAGGGACCCTTCCTCAGTTTCCCGTAACTTTGGGAGGGACAACTGTCTTTATTGATGTCATGGTAGTCCGAGACCCCTTAGATTTCGCTTTACTTCTTGGGTGGGATTATGTCTATGCCATGAGAGTGATTGTATCCACTCTTTTTTGTGTGATATTTTTCCCTCATGATGGAAGAATGGTGACTATTGATCAACTTTTGTTCATTGGTCCTGACTGGATTACCTCCCTAAATGGTTCTTAGATGCAGAAAATATCGCCCCCGCCGCATGTCAATTATGTGGTGTTTTCTCCTATGAATTTGAATCCCGATGATTTGGATCCGGTAGTTGACATGGTGATCTCTTGAGTAGGGCTATTGGAGCTGGATATCCTTACCCCTGTCGCAGCCCTTGACATGTGTTCCTTCCAGAGTGATTTTCTTCCATCCAGTGAAGATCTCTTAGAAGCCATGACCAAGTTTTGTCCCTTGACATGGTGTCCTTCTAGAGCATTATTCTCTTGGAATCCATGATCAAGAAGAGTCCACGAGCACAATTTCTCTTCTTTGTAGCAAGATCGTTAAAAAATGAAACAAAGGTCACGAGCACAATTTCTCTTCTCTGTGGAAATCTCGTTAAAAAATGAAACAGAAGCTTTGAGCATAGTTTTCCTCTCTGTAGCAAGCTCATTAAAAAATGAAACAGAAATTTGGGGATTGAACCCAGAGCCCCGAGCATAGTTATTTTCCTGTGTCAAGCTCAGTAAAAAATGAAACAGTCACCTCTCCTGTCAAGTCGATTCTTTCGCCAGATATCGTAGATGTCAAGTCGAGTCTTTCATTAGCTCTCGTATTTGAATCTTTATTTCATCCACCTGTATCCTTTTTCTCCATCTAGTACAAAAATTGGTAACAACCTCAAATTTGATGAATGAATTGAAGCTTGGAGGGCATGTCTCCAGCCTTTGATGATCATTCTGGAGTTAAGCCACTAGATTTCAAGATGGGGGAATACCAAGCTTAGTCTTTGTTCTTTCTCATGCTCGTAAATACATGAGAATGCAATCGAGTAAACTTTTATCTCTTTTTTGGACCTGCATGGATATATGAAAAAAGAACCCCTTGGAGTCGTCT
Organism: Picea engelmannii; assembly: GCA_009831015.1. Lineage (NCBI taxonomy): Eukaryota > Viridiplantae > Streptophyta > Pinopsida > Pinales > Pinaceae > Picea > Picea engelmannii. The sequence goes on along the minus strand of ML799512.1, from coordinate 619,815 downwards.
TTGAGCTCTTTTCAGACTCTCTAAACATGAAAAGATTGCCGAGTGATCTTGCTTCCTTTCCCACTCGTTAAAAGGTTTGAAAGGGCATCTTTCGAGTGATAATTTATCTATTTTTCGGTCTCGCGAGACTAACATTATGAAAAATGAAAACATTGGAGTCATCTTTAAGTTGTTTTTAGACTCTCTAAATATGAAAAACCATTGATTTTACCTTCTCTGGACTCATTAAACAATCATGCATTAAAGGGCCCATACGGGATCAAACCTTTACTTCTTCCAGTTTGTTAAACAAAGGAAGAGGGAATTACCGAAGGTGAGTCATATCGAGCATGTGTTACCCTCCTCGAGCTTGTTAAATTAAAAAGAGGTACTCGTCTATCTGGATGGGGGAAAAATTGAAAGAAGCAAGCCAAGCAGTTTTTGAGAACACTACCAGTAACTCTTACAGTCGCCCTTGAACACAACATTTTGTCTTTGTATGCATTTTAATCTACTGAACCTCTGCACTGAGCCAATCCTCTGAGTTTCTTTTACTCCTTTGGGTCACCTAACGATAGTCATAGCATCCACTGCATCATCAAGATTTGGTCCATGTCATGTTTCTGCTGTCACGCCTCAGTGTTCAAGGGAAGTATCTGCCTCGAGATTCAACCATCACAAATATCTTGTTTCAATACCCGTGTTAATCCATGTTCATTTGAACTACCAATTAAATCTCTATGTCAGTTTCGTGTCGTTGATGGGGGATACATCAACGCCCTCCTTCAACGATTCTATTCCTGTCGACTTCAACACATTATCCAGGAGCTAGACTTAGAAACCAGTTAGTACCTTGGGACCTGCATGCCTCAATGGCAGGCCTCCTCGCGTTCGACAGTGGGTTTACATCATTGACCCCTGATCGGATGATTCCACAGATGTTCAACTTCAGCTCATTCATTCGGATTCGTTGGAATGTACTAGAGTACCTTCGGAATCATTGACATCAATGGTGATTTCCCTCGTTCTTGTTGATGGTTTACATCATTGACTGATAATCAAGTGGTTTCTGCCATGTTTGACATCAAGACATCTATTCACATGGTTAGATTCGTACTTCATCGAGATCGGTAAGAAGACCCTGGGTTGAGTCATCACCCTTATGTATACTTTTCCCAGGTTGCAAAGGAGTTATTTTGAACTATGACACATATACTGTTACATAGATCCACTTTGTATTGGTCATGGCTATGTCTTGTCATCTCGTAGATCCACTGTGTATTCTTCGTGGCTACGATCAGTTCAAGTCATAGGAGTATAGATCCACATTGTATCTGTAGTGGATATACCATTTTATCAATATAATTATGGATCCACAGTGTATTTTATGGCAGCCATACCTAAAAAGTCTTTATCACTCAAGCATAGGTATGCCTGCCTTGGGTTTTTGAAACATGTCATAATATTTGTTTGATGGTTATGTGCAGCTTTTTCCAGTTTCTCTGCGTCCATACCCTTGCTCGAAAAAGTCTACAAAGTACTTCAGTCATCATCGTCTTCTAACTTCATACTTTGGGGGCCAATCTATTACACCTCAAAATTACTCACTTCAATAGTGTCACAAGTGTCATCATTACAAGTGTTGTAAGTGTCGCATCTTAACTACAAGTGTTGCAGTGTCACAAACAATATACTGCCATATTGCCTATGTCGTGCCTCTAACGACATCACAAAGACACTTAAGACACCCCAAAGACTAGTTTTGAAGAAGAGAAGTCACTTGACAGGGAGTAAAAACCTTTTTCCATGGAAAAAACACTCAAAAATTGAATTTTGGAGAGGAGCATGGTGGGCTTGTGATTTAATACATTTTATTGCAGATTCTTGGCTTCTTTCACGATTGATTTGCTAAGATTTTCATACTTATGAAGTCTTGTTCTTATGGATTCTTGCAAAACCTTGCTCATATGCTTTGGCATTCTTTTGATATCATTGCAACACTATTACAAGAAAATGTGTCCATTTTGCTATCACTACTACCTTCAAACATCAGACACTTCCGATCGTGTGTGCAAGCTATTAAATGAAGGTGTTCCAAATCTCTATGTTATTAATGGTATCGCTCATTGTAACAATGGAATGACAGTTTATAGAAATCGAGATAATGATGAAGGATCATTCGACCAAGTTCATATACTTGTCGTGAGGAGCCTGAATGGACAAATAGAATGTCACTGAAATGACATATTGTGCATACCAATCTGTGCATTGGTTAAGTTATTCATTTTCCTGGGTTCTGGACATGGCCATCAAGTGTTTAAATGCTGAGCGCCATTCCTAGGACATTTTTCAGTCATTGCTGCCATACGATTGTGTGGATGCGTTATTCTCTTTTATAGGTGAAACCATAAACTTCCTTGAAGACTGCCACATTGCCTTTTGTTTAAAAGATCTCCAAGAGAATAATCAATGCCATGTGTTTATTGCCACACAAATAAAGTGAACAAGTTGATGTCCAAGGCAATCCACCTAGCTCTATTCTTCTATGAATTTGTCAAATTCTCCTCAAATGCAAATGGTGGACAACCCATTCACGTTAAACTATCTTCTCATCTCCTTCTGTTTTGATCTTTTCCAAGTGTTTCTTTTACATTCTAAGAATAAATGTATTTCCTTATCTCATGACACTTCGTGTCATGAGATTAAGGCGTTCATAAGAATCAATTGCATAATGTTGTTATCCATTTGTAAATGTAACCATATCACAAATGGTATCGCCTATCTTAAGGGGGGAAGAATCATTTGGTTGCACATGTAATTGATATAATGCTTATCAAGAGGCACAGGGTAAGGAACCGAAATAGAATTGTAATTGATCCAAAACTCTTTATAAGAGTTGCTATGCTTGATAGAGGGGGACATAAATTAGATGGAAGGAATTTGTGAATAGATATGGGGGATATTATGTAGAGATAGAACGTAGAATAGAAATAGATAGTAGAACATAGATAGAATAGACATAAGGAGATAAGTGATTTTCCAACATTGTATTGTTCTTGTTTATTGAAGTAATAGAGTTGTTTAATTTATGTCTTTTATCATTCATAGGATTTGATGTGATTTTTTTGAAGAAACTAACTGGTTGATGAAGAAGGCGGGGCCCCCTTTTCCTGAGACGATTTATGAGAATCATAATCAAATTTCAATTGCATCAATGAATTTGAAGTTTCAAAATGTAGTAGACTTTGATTAGTGTGTTAGTATTTAGCAGAATTTGAGTGAATTTCCAGTTATTGAGTTAGAGTGTAATTACAGTTTTCAGTTTCAATTTGTCCATTGGCTTCAGTTTTTACTTTCGAGCTTGAGATCTAGTTTGGGTATTTCATAAATTAGGAAAGTTTCATTACATTATTACATTTCAATAGAGGATGCATATATGTTAGAAGTTGTTGAGTGCTTGTGGAGTGATAAGTTGCAGAGTTAAAGTATTTCCTGTCATCAGTTTCTCAGTAGATTATTTATATGCTTAAAACATGTTTTGTGAGCTAGTACAGAATCAGTGCAGGATTAGTGTAGGATCAGTGCAGAACGAGTGCATAACAGGGTAGATTAGTATAGTTTCTTTCAACAGTTTCTTTTGAAGTAGATTGACATTCTTGAAACTCTCTCTTCAACCTTGCACATACTGTGTTGGTTCCTCTAAGTCTACTTCCCTGGGTTAACAATTAAATGTTGATTTACATGGTATATCTTTAGCCCAACATTTTGGCGTCATTGTCAGGGAGGTACTAAAAAGGATTGGAGAGTGGGTTGTGTGTTTATTGAAGGCCAAGGGGAGGAGGAGATTTAAGACGAAAGGTAAATACCTACGCAAATACTATCATAGGGTCCTCTGAAGCTTTGCCGAGTAGTTATATTTCAACAAATATTTCCTTTGAAGCAAGGTGTGCTTTCATTTCAACAGTGTGCAAGTGTGGTTTCATTTTCAGTAGCAAAGGAGTTTTCATTTCAGCAATGTTAAATTTCATTCAACAGTAAGAGAGTTTGATTTCAGTAGTGTAAGATGGCATGCCTTTGATTCAATAGGAGTGATCTTTTAAGCAAAAGTACTTTTCCTTTCAGTAGAAGATATTTACTTTCAACAGGGTATTGTTTTGGGTTTCCATAGAGCAAGTGTGTTTTCACTTTTAGTAGAAGGATATTTCATTTAGCAAGAGTGCAAATTTTATTTCAAGCAAGTGTGAGTTTGCAGAATTGGTTACTTTCAATTAGTATGATTTGCAAAGCTCTAGCAAACCCCCTACAATAAAATAAAAATAATAAAAAGTCAACTAATGGATCCAAGATTGATTGAACGGAAGAAGAGATTGTTGCAGGAACTTTCTTGCATCTTGATAGAACTTGAAGAAATCTCTGCAGCTCAAGAGATGGAGGAGAAATCGGTTGATCCAGTGGTTCCCTTTGAGAACCTATGCCAACCTGCAGAGAAGACTAAGAAGTTAGAAGTTCTAGCAACAAAAGAACATGGTATGCATGATTACATTGAACAGTGGTTTCAATATGCTTTACAGCTTTCAGATGCTCTTCTCCTTCATCAATTTTTGGAAATCACTCAACCGGTGTTACTTACTCTTCATGCCTGGGTAACTATGCACATATATCTTTTATCAAAGGGTATGAATTTGTTGTTGACTCTGCTATGTTGGTGTCTTCATTGGTTATTTGCCTATACTTAAAGAAATGTCTCTTTTTCCTTAAGAAGGTAGGTAGGTAGGATAGTGAATAAATATCAGTATCTTTGAATAGTTTATATGTTTGCTGCAATAAAAAAGCATCAGCTGAAATAAGAAGTGATTGAATATTTTTATCTAAGTGATGGATGAATGAGTTGAAAGAACATGCTAAGAGTGCAGGGGATCTTTACAAGCACTTTCACCTCAATCAAATGGAGAGATCTCGGGACTGTTAGCATTCTATTATTGTGCCAGTGTTAAGAGGGCAATTCGTTTGCATGAGGACATGCAAAAAGCTAGGCATGGGGGAATGTTGGGCTCTGGATTTAATACATTTTCTTGCAGATTCTTAACCTCTTTCATAAATATTTTGTTCATTTTTCTCATAACTATGAATCATTTTCTCTCGCTTTGATAAAGTTTGGATTGAGGAAGGAAGAAATGGTTCTAATCAACATTTATCTATTTGGAGACATCGTCATCCTTCACATTATGATATTCTATGTTCAAATCACTATTGAAAGAGTTCCCACACAGTTTTGGGGAATTTTCCTCATTAAAGGCTCGTGTATTATAAGGATTTCGTGTAGGTGTATCAAGTTGGTCAAAGATCATTCCTTCGAAGTATGTGGACAAGTGGATCTTCTCAAATATTCCAAGACCAAGGCCAAGCCCAAAGCGATATGCTCTTTACACGACCATATCAAACTCATGTTCAAAGACCACCATGGCCACAACAAAGACTTTGCTACTCCTGCTGATAATAAAGACCATTGAAGGAGGGACGATGATGGCATGTTTATCTTATCATCTCTGCGATTGTATTCAAAAGACACTTGTTAAAGTTTCTTGCCTCTTGTTTTAGGGATCTCCAAAGCCTAATGGTCAAGCACCATGTGTCTTGATCGGTTCTATTTCTATGCACCCAGTTAAAGAATGTATTCCACACATATAAATTCAAGCAATATTTGGTGCTGTTGACGGGCGAAATTGACCGTCCATCAACTGAGAGAGTGGAACCAGTCCGGGGTTGTCTAAATAACCCAAGCCGTTTGGAATGAACCACCCTGACGGGTTTAACGGCTCCGTTGGCCGTTCTAAGGTCTTAATAAAACCAAAGAGGAAACTAATCTAAACTAACTAATCTAACTAAAACTAATAAAACTAACTAAAACTAACTAAAACAATCTAACTAAAACTAAATAAAAGAAACTAAACTAACTAACAATAAACAAATTAACTAAATAAAAATAAACTAACTATTACACTAATCTAATTAAAACAAACTACTAAACAAACTAAAACTAAATATAACTATTCTAACTATTATATACAAGCTACTAATTATTACTATAATAACTCAAATCAACTATCTAATTACAAGCTGAAATATTACTTATTCACAAATGTACACTATAAACAATCTACAGATTTAATTAAAACCTGCAAAACTCATGTGTTTTCTGCCCTAAGACAGCCAGCTATGTTTTTTGATTTTATGATTTTATGAAAAAGAAATAAAACTGCTGAAATTAAACGATCTAATATATTTACTGAAATTAAACAATCTAATATAAATCTAACTAGACTTATATCTAAACTAAACTACTAATGAAAATAGCAAGGAAAAGACTAACTGACCTGAAAGCACTCCTAATTTGTCCCGTGTGTGATGACTCTGAAGCTGGTCGGAGGAAGGAAACTCGCACTGGTTAATCCCAACGCTTCTCGTAAACGATTAGCTGCTCTTTGAGTTGTTTACAGGACAAACAAGACATAAAAAATCATAACAATCTAATGATTAATAAATCTCCGCAATAAGGGAAACCTGTTATGCAAAAACTTATATTATATAATTCAACTCATGAAGAAGATAAACCTGTCATTCACAAATTGAACTAAACAATTGCTATGTTTTTTATATAATTGGAAGAAACCAGATATGGATTACAGTGATTAAAATTATATCATTTGCACATGATCTAGATAGCTAAAGTAGTCATAAACCATAAACAAATTGATATACACAACATGAAACAAAATATTGATATAATGAGAAGCTAAAGCT
>ML799512.1:587332-612935 GCA_009831015.1 Picea engelmannii | reverse complement strand
ATCATCTCGCAACATGTCCTCTTCCCATGTGAGTGATGAAAGTGAACAAGCATCAAATCCAAGTTTATCAATGTTGGGTTTGGAACTGACTTCACCAAAATTTAACATATCGAAAGGATATGATTGTGGTGGAAAAGAGTAGTGTGTTGTAGGTAATATATCGAGTCCACTAGAATCTAGAAATAGATCAGGATATAAAGAATAAAAGGAATCAGAAATAAGAAGATAAAAAGAATCTCTTCAACTATGATACTCAACGATGGTATTCTCAAGACAATTCTCTTCACTTTCTTTAAAACCCTTACTCTAATTTAGTGGCGAATTCCTCAACATAATATGATCAACTGGATTTGCCTTTTGTGTGACAGATAATTCAAAATTTATGTGACAAGCATCTAGTTTTTCTTGTGAACAAAGTGTATGAAGGTTTAAAGTTTCTTCTTCTAGTTGTGTAACTTCTTCTCTAATTGGTTTCATGGGAGTACTAGAACATTCGAGAATATTTTCATTGCTTAAGTGTTCTTTAATGACTGATTTTAAATGTTGATTAGAGCATGAGTTACAAGAATGAGGGTATTCACCTTGAGCCAGAAACAAATCATCTTCCATACTAGTCTTAGATTGAAAATACAATGATTCAAAGGAAAAACCAATTTGGTTGTCAATAAGAATTTGATCAATAGATTCTACCTCCCTAGCTTGTTCAACCTTATTGGAAGAATTTTTCTCTTCTTGTGAAGAAGATTGTTCTAGCAGTTGGGTGATAGGATTCGCAATTGGTTCTTCGTTCGTGATTGAACATGACTGGATGGAAGGGATGGAAGCATCATAGAAGAGATTTAATGCCAATGACATGTCATCGAGGTTAAATTTACAGAGGATATGATATACTCTTGTCAAAAAGTGTTCTGAAGATGGATCATCGTTGATTAGCGAAGTATGAAATTCTTCACATAATTGATCAAAATCATAAGTTTCAAAAGCATTTAGAAACTCATCTACAAATTGAAACCAATAAAAAATGTGACATGCTGGAAAGAATTCAAACCAATGTTTGATTAGACCTCTAAAAGTAAAAGCAAAAAGTCTACATAAAACTCCTAAATCTGAGATGTCATGTTTGATGCATTTGCACCAAAACTTGTTAAGGTGGTCTTTAGCAGATGTATTGCTTTCACCATCAAAGGTGAGTTTGGACAAGTGAGAAACTGTCTCATTCGGAACATTGGGTAATGAGAAGTTGAAAGCATGTTCCAACACAGTGATTTGGGGAGCCATGGGGGAAATTGAATACATTTAAAAATAAAGGCTCCTACAAGGCCATCTTGTCAGTCGACCCTCCTTCTAGCGCTATTTGTTGACGGGCGAAATTGACCGTCCGTCAACTGAGAGAGTGGAACCGGTCCGGGGTTGTCTAAATAACCCAATCCGTTTGGAATGAACCAACCTGACGGGTTTAACGGCTCCGTTGGCCGTTCTAAGGTCTTAAGAAAACCAAAGAGGAAACTAATCTAAACTAACTAATCTAACTAAAACTAATAAAACTAACTAAAACTAACTAAAACAATCTAACTAAAACTAAATAAAAGAAACTAAACTAACTAACAATAAACAAATTAACTAAATACAAACAAACTAACTATTACACTAATCTAATTAAAACAAACTACTAAATAAACTAAAACTAAATATAACTATTCTAACTATTATATACAATCTACTAATTATTATTATAATAACTCAAATCAACTATCTAATTACAAGCTGAAATATTACTTATTCACAAATGTACACTATAAACAATCTACACATTTAATTAAAACCTGCAAAACTCATGTGTTTTCTTCCCTAAGACAGCCAGATATGTTTTTTGATTTTATGATTTTATGAAAAAGAAATAAAACTGCTGAAATTAAACGATCTAATATATTTACTGAAATTAAACAATCTAATATAAATCTAACTAGACTTATATCTAAACTAAACTACTAATGAAAATAGCAAGGAAAAGACTAACTGACCTGAAAGCACTCCTAATTTGTCCCGTGTGTGATGACTCTGAAGCTGGTCGGAGGAAGGAAACTCGCACTGGTTAATCCCAACGCTTCTCGTAAACGATTAGCTGCTCTTTGAGTTGTTTACAGGACAAACAAGACATAAAAAATCATAACAATCTAATGATTAATAAATCTCCGCAATAAGGGAAACCTGTTATGCAAAAACTTATATTATATAATTCAACTCATGAAGAAGATAAACCTGTCATTCACAAATTGAACTAAACAATTGCTATGTTTTTTATATAATTGGAAGAAACCAGATATGGATTACAGTGATTAAAATTATATCATTTGCACATGATCTAGATAGCTAAAGTAGTCATAAACCATAAACAAATTGATATACACAACATGAAACAAAATATTGATATAATGAGAAGCTAAAGCTATGACAAAACACCAAATTCTGCTTCAATCTGTATTAAAACTCCATATCCTTGTTCTCCCACGAATGAGGATGTCTTATTGCAAAAATGAGCAACATTTATAAGTTTTTCCACAAGGTAAAACCTCCTTGTGGAAGTTAAAACTGTTTTACAAAAATCTGGGAAATATCCCAAAGATCAACTAAACTAAGAAACTAAAATGCAAATAAAATATCTCAAATATCCTCTAACTGCTCATCAACTCCAATGCAATTTCGAATTGACCTGTAATAGACCAAAAATAACAAATTAGAAAGATATTTTATTAACAAAACAATAAAAATCTGACTCTACAGACTTAGCTACAGAATCATCTGATTATGTAGCTAGTCTAAAATAGCATACAGGACCAGAATCAAAATCAAATCAAATCTTTTTTAAAAAGAATCAAATCCAATTTAATAAACATTAAAAACGAATCACTAAAGATTCAAATGATTTTATCATTCAATATAAAACATAATAAAAAATGATTTAATGGAAACAGAGGTGAGAATACTCTGTTTTATTTTACCATAAAATCGGGTCAAAATAATAACAAGACTATCCCATATCCAATTAAAATCGATAGTAGATCATATCATAGGTGATACAATTTAATCCAACACAACCATCATTGACTCGTTATAGCTGTCATGATATAACAACAAATTCGTATTGTTCAATTGAATTCATAGATGGGAAGACTGTTACGATTATGTGTAAATGAAATCATACTTAACAGTGTCAACCCAATCAAATTCGTGATAGATCCTTGCACAGTCAACAGACAGGATCGTAATAGAATCAATAGAGATTACAATTGTAAACTGGGCAAATAATCAAAATGAATCACAACTGAGTTTAATTATAGGAATAAATCGTGAATCTGATACAATCAATTTTGTTCTTCAAATCGAATTCAAACAGCATATTCATTGCAAACGAATTGATAACATGGTGGAATAATCCAATGCAAATTAACCTGCTGAGTATAACTGTTATGAATTGAATCCATATCAAAACTGTTGCTAATCATAGCATATACATCATAACGAAATTGAATTGAAATGTGATTGCGTTTCAAAACTGAAATATGAGAAACGGCCTCTGTCTAAAATAGATACAATGAATTCAATTGACAACAGAGCACTCACTTTAACTAAATCAAACAAATCAAATCCACCAAGATCAATCAAATCCAATCGAAACTAAACTGGGAAAACAAACTTCCATTAATGAAATCACAGCTATGCATACAATGTGACAGAGAAAATCAAATGTTGTTAACAGAACTATTCAAAACGAATTCGAATTTGTTATATAAACAAGGATTATTTACAAAAAATGATTGATATCGAACATACCTGTGGAGCGACGAGACGGCTTGTTGGGTAAGAGGGAGTTCTGAAGAACAGATTTGAAGGAATGCATACAGACTCAAAACGCATGTTCCATCCACTGAAAAATTAACCTGTAAAACGAGAGATAGATCTCTATAGTAGCTCACTTTCTGAAGAAATTTCCCAAGATGAGGGTAAAGGGGCTAAAAACGGTTCTGGTTTTTCAATGACTTGAGCTAATTCGAATCCATTTGCCCAGAATCGCTCACGCAAAAACGTGACTCTGGGGTAATTACGGGGCAGTTTTCTCTGGCAAAATGAAACCACAACTGACTCTGAAAACCATGAGGGTTCAATTCTCCCTTTAGGAGCCAGGAGATAACAAACAGTGAGATGGGCTAAGGGACAAGGGTTTGAACAGAGCGGGCTCAAATATTTTCCCAAAAATCAATAGAGGTAACCCTGTAAGGAGGTAGGCATTAATGTAAAGTGTGCGAGGGTGGTAGAGCTTACTTCTACCATGCATAAGAGTTAATATGAAAGTACAACCACCAGTTTCCATAGTTGTTCTACCCATAATAATAGTTCAACCACTAAGCCATGTATAAAACCAATGAAATCCAATGTGCATACCAATACGCGCCAGTACTATGCCATAGTGTTCAAAACATTTGACGTATAGATCAATACCAAAATCAACCATGTGCCAATGCATTGAATCAGATAATCAAAGGTTCGACCAAGGTGCCAAAAAGATATTCATATAGTTGACAAGTCATGAAAAGATTAACATAAGGATTATATCATATATATAAAACAAAAATAAATCATAACCCCTATGCATCTCATAGAATCAATGATTAGGCAAGTCATAAAATGCAAATCCAAAGGCTAAATATCTTCAATAAAACCAAGTTGTATAATCAATCGAAGTATGAAAACCGATCAAAGGATATTGCCAATCATGTAAAGATCAATAAAAAGGTAAGCGCAATAGGCATAATGACACAAAAGATATTGGCAGTTCAGATAACAATCGAAATGTGACCTCGAAAGGAGAAGTTTTCACGCTTATAGTCGTGAAAACTTAACATAGACAAATGTGCAAATGTCACAAGAAATGAAAGTGTCGTCTATTTGAAAAATGCGACGAAAAACTTGATGTTCGCAAGACATAGGTGTAGGCAGCTTATAGGATCGTAGAAAAAGCTGAATTGGATGCCAACAGGTGCACCAGCTCATCAATCAGTTATGATTCATCAACAGAAAAGGGCACAGAGTATGGGAATTGAAAAATACAAGCATGCTCTCTAAAAATGTAATCGCTTGTTTTTCAAGATCACAACTTACAACAATGAATTCGTGTGAATCGATTGATATCAAAGTGCCAGAAATGATTACTACCGGAATGGAACTACCACTGAGATGATGAAATAGAAATATTGGGCGCATGTAAATCCAGTCTGGGCATGGTCGTCAAGTGTTGAAATGCTGAGCGCCATTCCTGGTACATTTGTCAATCATTGTTGCCATACAGTTATGTGGATGTGTTGTGCTCTTTCGTAGGAAGACCGTGAATTTCATCAAAGTCTGCCACATCCTGGCTTCAACAAATTCTCAATAAATATCTCCTATTCGATAGATCTTCAAAGCCCAATAGTCTATCAATTCCCATCACTTTCCACACAGTCAAATTTCGGCGCAAATTTCAAGGCGATGAAGTTGAATCTTGAAAAACTAAGATTTGGGTTTTGTACAGAAGGGTCCAAATTACGCAGACAGTTTCCAAAAATTCTTAACGGTTTGGGATACATTCTCGTTTTTCTAAATAGGTAAAACCCAAATTTTTTGGTTATGGCGTTTTTCCAAAAATGCCAAGTGCCAAGTTGATTGCCCATACGTTGAAGGAGCCCTAAAAACTCAGTTATTTCGACCGATTCAAAGGGAGATTTATGTGAAACGTGTTTTCTCTTCAAACGATGATACTCTGAAATAGTTTTTGTAATCAATGTATTGCCTATCTATAGGCACACAACATGGTATTGAAGATCTTGAGGTGCAAAAGCCTGATTGTAACTAATTCCAAACTCTATATAAGAGCTGGAATGGACGTAGAGAAATATATAGAGAATGCAGAGCATAAGATATTATATGGGGGAGATAGAGGTAGAATCTAGAAATAGATTAGATTTGTAGAGATAGATAAGTTTCCAACAATTGTATTGTTCTTCCTTATTGAAATAATCAGAAGCTGTTCATTCATATGATTTCTACTATTATGAGTTTGTTGTAAATGTTTTGCATAGTTTCCATTGCGCTAGAGATTTGAGTGTTCTCTTCCAGTAGGAGTATGATTTTAGTTTTTATTCAATTGGCTCATTTGATTCAACATTGCAGAAGTTAGAGTATTTTTCCCGTCATCATTTTTCTCAGTAGATCTTTTATATGCTTAGAATGCATTTTGTGAGTTGGTATAGAACTAGTGTAGGATTAGTGCAGAACGAGTGCAGAACATGGCAGATTAGTATAAATTCTATCAGCAGTTTCTTTTGTCAGCTTAGAAAGTAGATTGACATTTTTATAAACTCTCTCTTCAACCCTGCACATACAATGTTGGTTCCTCTAAGTCTACGTCCCCGGGTTGACATTTTAAGAAGGCTACTTATAGTAATATATTTAGCTCTATAGAGCGCTCCGCTACCCACTGTCAGGGAGTGCTGGCGCTCCCTGAGCCTCTTTGGAGGAGTGCTTGAGCGCCCTGTGCACCCTTTTGGGGGAGCGCTACCCTTTTTTTAGCAAATCATGGGTTTGTGGAGGCAATTAAGGGAAGAATCCCTCAATTCTTGAAGGAAGTTGGATTCGAATAGATGGTCAAGGCATGATCTTATGGAAGATCCTCAATTGAAGGAGAGGAATCCTCAACTCATCCCAAATATCTCTCAAGTGGTTGGACCTCTCAAAGGTTTTATAAGGAGGCCTTCTCATGGTGAAAGGTACAGTGGACACTAGAGATTAATACCAAACTTATGATGCTATAAGTGGTATTGACATAATACAAGGAAGATTGAGAATTATACCTAACTTATGATCTCATAAGAAGGTATTGACAATAGAGATTGGGATTTACATCAAAATTATGATCTCATGAGTGAGATGCCATCAAAGAAAACAATGGAGATTACTTGAGCAAAGGGGTTGGACAAGAAGAACTGGAAGAGGTTGTTGCACCTTCATTCAAAGGATTGTAAGTACTTTTACTTGTTCTCATTAATAATCAATGCTTGGCCTATTTATTTCAAACTTATGCTTGTTCCATATGAGTTTTTCTGCAGTAGATGGATCTATGTTTGAGCTAGTCTTAGTAGAGTAGGAAGTATTTTGTACCTTTGTTTGTCCTACAGGATCTATCAGGGAGCTCAGGATCAAAGCTTAGCCGGGACTTTGCAAGGACAAACGTCGCTAATAAGGTACATATATTTCTCCTTCTCTTTCATTCATTAGCTTTATTAGATCTAAAAGGAAGTTAGTGTCCATGTTAAGCACTTTTCTGTCTTGGCCTTAGGAGTCTAGAGGCCAAGAGGGAATCCACTTGTCCACAGGGGGATTCACCTTCAACAAAAGCAACTTTCAAATCTAAAGAAGGTCTCTTCGAATGGTTGGTCATGCCCTTTGGCCTAACAAATGCAAGAAACACTTTCATGAGGTTGATGGATGATGTATTGAGACCCTTCACCAACTCTTTTGTGGTGGTATATTTGGATGACATCCTCATCTTCAACATAACTTGGGAGGAGCACATGCGACATATTCAACAGGCTTTGAGCACTCTACGACAACACAAGCTATATGCTAACTTGGAAAAATGTCCCTTTGGCATGAAAAGGGTTCAATACTTGGGCTACATTGTTGATGAGCATGGGGTACATGTTGATCCCAATAAGGTCCAAGTCATCTGTGACTATCTAGCACCGACCACACTAACCAAGCTTCTGAGCTTCTTGGGACTGCCCAACTTCTACCGATGGTTTATGTTGGGATTCTCCCATATTGCATGGGCCCTCAACCACGTGACCAAGGGTGGTGGCAGGGAAAATTTTTTGTGGGGAAATGAACAATAATGAGCATTTGATGATCTGAAGCATCGCTTGTGCTCAGCTCTAGTACTCTCCTTTCCTGATCTGCAACAATCATTCGAGATTGAGACTATTGCATATGACTATGTTGTAGGCACAGTTCTCACTCAACATAGTCATCCAGTGGCATACCATATTGAGACACTCTCAGATACTGTCCGAAAATATCCCACCTATGACAAGAAAATGTATTCCATTGTACAATCTTGTCATCAATGGAAACATTACATTCTGGGAAAGGCGACGATCATCCACACTGATCACAAGCCTCTATAGTTCATACAAACATAGGGGAGGTTGCAGAACAACCGCCATCATAAGTGGTCCACCTACCTACAACAGTTCCATCTCAACATCAAGTATAAGACAGGGAGTACACATCATGTCGTTGAATGCCTCACTCGACCTCCTATGGCTGCACTCACCATTGTGCTCCATTCCTATGGACATGAGGAATCTGAGTGACCCCAACTTTATCAGCAAGATCCAGACTTCACCACCACCTATCAGCTCTTGGGTACATGTGTGGCTGTCACCAATTTTCACATTCAATATGGGTTGTTATTCCATCTAGGCCATCTCTGTGTTCCTTCAAGTGAGCGTGCAAAGATGATTTGGGAACCCAACTACAGTCATATGACAAGACATTTTGGTGTGGAGAAAATTGTGGCCATTCTCCAAAAACATTTTTATTGGCCAAAACTTTGATAGGACGTCAACAAGTATATCATATATTTCATTGTCTATGCCATTGCCAAGCCAGTAATCAAGAATCATGGCTATACACCCCTCTTCCTATCCCTGAGAAGCCTTGGGAATCCATCTCGATGGATTACATGTCTGGCCTTCCATCCACCAAGAAATACAATGATTGTGTATTTGTGGTCATTCATTGGTTTTCGAAGATGGCCATCCTCACAGTCTGCAAGAAGAACATCACAGTGGCAGATACTTCCAAGCTCTTCTTCGAACGAGTGTGGGTCAATTTTTGGGATACCACAAACCATCATCTCTGACTGGGACAATAGGCTCCTCAACACATTTTGGTTGAGTCTTTGGTCACTGTTGGACACCAAGAAAACTAAATCCACTTCTTTCCACCCCAAATAGATGGCCAAACAAAGGTCGTCAATCAGATGATTGTGCAGATCCTACACATGTACAACTCCAAGCATCCACATACATGGGATGAGAGTCTCCCCTATGTTCAACACAGTTACAATAGGGCTCTCCATAGCTCCATCGACCATAGCCCATTTTAGGTGGGACTGGGATTCCAACCCTTGGGTCCCATTGATGTTGCACTACCTATGGAAACCACACAGAGAGACTCTTCCCATGTTCAGTCTGAGGCTGAAAAAGCCACCAGATTCATTGAGTGGATTCATCACATCCACCAACAGATTCATGATATTTTTCATAAAGCCAATTATAAGTACAAGAAACATCATGATCAACAAAGGGCACCACACCAGTTTTAGGTTGGAGATAAGGTCTGGTTACACTTGTAGAAGGAGCATCTTATAGGGCCCCATTGGAATATCCACCCACTTCTCTGTGGGCCTTACACCATCACCAAGGCTATGGGTAACAATGCTTTTGAGCTCAACACTCCACCCTTCCTTCGCTTACACCCAGTGTTTAATGTGGACCTCCTTCGGCCATATTTTCCACCATTATTGGACACCTCAGAGATCACAGAATAGTTGATACCAACATATATCAACCCTAATTGCATGGAACATGCATCCATTGATCAAAAAGTGGACACACAGGTCAAGGGCGCTCGCTAGCGGAGGATCCATCTTTATCAAGTTGTCAAGGCAAGGAAGCTCCTCCACCAAGGAAAGTGGCTCACTAGGGGCCAAATTAAGCAGAAGTTTCCTCACTTGATGGGGGAACTCAATGCATTGGAGACCATTTCTTCCTAAGGGGGGATGATTGATTCAAGTGGATAGTGGTGGCCACCCACCTATTCCAACTGGCTCCTCTTGACAGTTTTTAGTTCAACACGTTCTTTTGTACTTCTTTGTAATTGTGGGTTCTACACTTCTGGGGTTGTCTAAAGCCATACACATCTTCCAGGTGGATACTGGTGGCCTCCCACTTAATCCAACTTACTTATTTTGTATGTTTTCATTTTAACACATCTTGTTGTACTTCCAAGGTTGTTTTGGGGCCCTAAACAGTGTTTTTTTTTGGCTCGCCACAATCAAACTATAGACGAAGTTAGAGTTTGATGGCGTAATGTGTAGTTCTCAAAAATACCTTCCCAACGAGCTATCATGCACCTAAAACGTAGGTTTTATGCAAAATTTATGACCCCGAGAAGTTGAGGTACCAACTTGCCCATAGGGGCCCACATAAATTTTGGTGTTTCATCTCCTAGGGTTAGGTTTTTGGATGTCTAGGGTTTTGGCATTCATGAGTAATGTTAAAAAGGCTTCTGGAGCCTCATTGTAATCATTCTTCTCAGACAAATGTGCGTAGCAGCCACATCTCTTCTCAGAGATAGATACCACCAATCGAGCAAGTGTTTCAGTTCTGCAGTTTTATAGTTTCATCCTATTCCATTTATTCAATAGAAGATATTGTTCACTGGATATCTGTGTTATTCTTCATATCTCTATGTTTATTGTATTCAATCTGTTAATCAGTTCATTCCATTCCTAAATATGGATCACTAAAGAAGAGAGAAATGATGAGGAAGTATACCTAGCAGTATGTTTGATATATTTTCTGGAAGATAGAGGTAGTGCAAGAGTGGGAATTTCATGTTATGATGGTAGTTTGAAGCCAAGAATCTCATTGACTAGAGAGGAGGACTCGAAAGATATTTTGAGTATGAAAATGTTCAAGATACCAATTAGGTTTGATTCATCTTGACAAAGCTAAAGAGTCATGTTTCACTTTGGTGTGATATTCTATAGAAACATAGGGTAGATAACCAATAGGAGAAGATTAGAACATGAAGGAAGATGATGAGTAAAATCAAGGAGAAATTCCTACCTATTGATTACCAACAAAAATTGTGCAAGAAGGTGAAAAACTTATGGAAGAAAGAGACATATGTATGAATATATTGAGGAATTTTCAAATTGTTTCTTAGATTAGGGATAAAGGAACTAGAATATCAAAGAGTGGAGAGATATGTAAATGGGTTGAAATATCATATTCAAGATGAGATGAGTATGCATTACTCTTCTATTGTAGATGAATCCTATCAAGTTGCTTTGAAGGTGGAAGACAATATTGATAAAAGGTTGTGATAGAAGTTCAGTGGAAAAGGAACTAGAGGCAAGGGCATAGAAAGTGTTGCTAGAAGTAGTGAAAAGGAAGATGAAACGACCAATAGCCAGAATACAAGAGGAGGAAGTGGTGCTGGAAGAGGAAGAGGATTTTGCATAGGTATGTGATCATTTGTTGATCTAGATTGGATAATTAAATAATTTTTCATCTATCTCGATGCTTTAAGAGTGGAAAAAAACCGAGGAATCAACTTGCATGGTAATTTTAGTGGTAGGGCACAATTTGGAAAATTGGGGTCCATAACCTTTCGAACCCATTTTGAGGAATTAAATGGAATTTTTGGGGTTCTAGTGTCTAGAACTTGTGCACACCCCCTCAATGGTGTTCTAAACTCTGAGACCTTTCCAACGGTGTAGACCATGCATCAACCAAAGTTTGTATGAAAAAGTCATGCCTCTTGCAAGTTGACCTATTTTGTTTACCACCATGGTACGAGAGGATTCCACATCAACCTCCATTACTCATGCATAAGTGGCTAGCCACACCAAGAATTTCAAGAAGATTCTAGAAGGTTCAAAACCCTACAAAAATTTAGGGTTGATAAATTCAAAATCCTACCCTTAGATGGATATTGGGCCATGTTAAATATCATGCTAATAGGAGGAGACATGGTTCCATTATTTTGCAATGTATCTTGTTCCATAGTTGAGAACAACATATGAGAGTGGTATTCTATGAGCATGATAAAGGAGGAGAGATTCTGTAGCAGCCATAAAGGCCACAGGTCAAAGGAAACTCCATAGAGAGTGCCTCTTTCTTTGTAATTGCATAATTTCTATACGAGAGAAAAGAGAGAAAAATAACCTCACTTTCTAGTTGGGTTTTCTCCCGTATTGGGTTTCCCATGTCATATATTTTCTTTATTTTTTGATGGTGTGTGTATTTATTTATATTCTCTATTTTTTTCATTTGAACTATTTCCTACATTTTTTTAAGAAGAAAACCAATGATTGAGATTCTAATATCTAAAGGAAAAATAATTGTAATAGCAAATATTTCAGTTATTTATCATATATGTTGTGACAAACTATTTGTTAATTTTCACATGCAACTCTATGTGACTAATTTTAGATATGAAAATCGTTTCATATTGATCTAACTATATTTGAACTGTTGATTATTTGGGTTGGTTGTCATTGATGTCAACCCTTGAAGAAAGTTCAATAGCGAATTCTGGTAGCAAAAAGGTTTGGGTAATGGACCCAAGTTTGTTTGATGTATAATGGTATGTGTTTTAATATATTTTAAGGTAATACTATTCTATATGGATAGTACATGTCATTCCATTTCTGGTGGTATGTGGAACGTCACATAACTCCTCATGGTTAGAGAGTTATGGCCATGTGAAGTTGAAGAACCCTCATGAGTCATCTAGAAGCCCCAAAAGGTCAAAGTAGTCAAAGTGGATAGAAAAGAAATTATTTAAATAATAAAGTTAATGGAGAAACTACTAAGTGGACAAGTGGTTAGAAGTGGGTTATCCCTAAAATAAGGAAAGTGGTTTAATATGGTTAGAAGGTAAATAATAAAGTGAAGTGATGAGTGTACTATAAGTCAAAGTGGATACAAAAGAAATTATTTAAATATTAAAGTTAATGGAGAAATTACTAAGTGGACAAGTGGTTAGAAGTGGGTTATCCCTAAGATAAGGAAAGTGGGTTAAGATGGTTAGAAGGTAACCCCTTGAGGATGCTACATGAAAGTATAAATAAGAGGCAAGGCTCTCTCATTTAAATACACTTGAACCTATTGAATATCATTGAATATCTATTTTGTGAAAGGTTATTTGGGAAGGTATTATTGATAGAGAAAATTGTGGTAGGAAAAGTACGGTAGAAAAAGTGTGGTAGGAAAAGTGCAGTAGGAAAAGTGTGACAGAAAAATCACGGAAAAAAAATCGTGGAAGAAAAAGTGCGGTAGAAAAATCGTGGCAGAAAAAGTGCGACAGAAAAATCACAGCAGAAAAATCACGGCAAAAAAAGTGTGGCAGAAAAATCGCAGCAAGAAAAATGCGGCAGAAAAATCACGGTAGAAAAAGTGCGGCAGCAAAATCACAGTAGAAAAATCGCAGAAGGAACATGGTTGGGGTCTATTTATGAGAGATATGGTACATCTTTTTTGAGGTATGTTTTGTGAGCTAGGGTTTAGCTCTTGAGATGGTATCCAATGCTCAATATTGTTGCATATATCATATTTATTGAGGGATACAGTTGGTATTTTGCATATGGGTATTGGTCTTTTGGTTGTGATGTGTTGTTGAAGTTGTTGGTTTAGCTTGAGGCTACATAACAGTGAGTTTGTGGCACATGGTTTGATGTAAGGGTTTATGGTATTTCATTTATGGATAGAGTGATGAATTGTTAGATAAATTTTGATGTTTATATTGGTATATGTATTTGGTATATGGTTGAGGTACATGTTGGGTACATGGTTGAGACAAGTAGTTGATGAGTTGGCACATACATGAGGTGAATAGTTGATGATGTTGGTACATCTTGATGAGTCATAGTTGATGTGTAGTTGATGCATGATTGGTACATATTTGGTGCATGATTGATGCACTCGTTGATGGTATAGGTTGGTGCATGGTTGATGCACTTGTTTATGGTACAGGTTGATAATAGGTTGTTTGGACAAGTTATTGTGATGGGTTATTTTACAGGTTTGTTGCATGGTTGATGCATTTGTTTATGGTACATGTTGAGGTACAGGTTGATGTATGGTACATTTTGACACAGGTTATTGGTACAAGTTGTTACAGGTTGTTTGGTACAGGGGTGCATGGTTGATGCACTTGTTTATGGTATAGGCTAATTACAGGTTGAGGTACAGGTTGGTGCATGGTTTATGCATTTGTTTATGGTACAGGATGATTACAGGTTGTTTGGTACAAGTTGGTGCATGGTTGATGCACTTGTTTATCGTACAGGTTGATTACAGGTTGATTCGTACATGTTTACAGTGGTATATCTCACATTGATAATGTGACAGTGGTTCCATCATTATATTTCTACGTTATGGTGGTTGGATGGGGAAAGGACAGGTGGTTGTATACACCTTCTGGTTGAGCCGGAGAACATAGGGGGTTGTAGCCTCCTTCTGGTTGTATCCATAGAATTGGGGAGTTGGAGCTTCCCTTAGGTTGTAGCTTGAGAAACTAGGGGGTTGTAGCCTCCTTCTGGTTGTAGCCAGAGAATTGAGGAGTTGGAGCTTCCTTCAGGTTGTATCCTGAGAAACTAGGGGGTTGGAGCCTCCTTCTAGTTGCAGCTAGAAAACAAAGGAAGTTTGCACTTCTAGTGAATGTAATTCTTAAAGACATATAAGAAAAATCATTATGTGGTTTTCTCCCACTTTGGGTTAACACGTAAAACACTGGTGCACTGTGTATGTGTGTGATTGCTCATTTGTTCATTGTTTATTTACTTTGCAACTATTGGATGATAATACTACATTGATATAGCACTTGCATTTTATGGTGAAAAAGGATTAAATTTCTCTATTACTGATTCACCCCCCCTCTTAGTAGTTTCTATACCAGAGAAAAGAGAGAAAAATAACCTTACTTTCTAGTTGGGTTTTCTCTTGTATTGGGTTTCCCATGTCATATCTTTTCTTTATTTGTTGATGGTGTGTGTATTTATTTTTGTTCTCTATTTTTCGCATTTAAACTATCCCATACATTTTTTTAAGAAGAAAACCAATGATCAAGATTTTGATATCTAAAGGAAAAATAATTGTAATAGCAAAGATTTTAGTTATTTATCAAATCTGTTGTGACAAACTATTTGTTAATTTTCACATGCAACTCTATGTGACTAATTTTAGATATGAAAATTGCTTCATAGTGATCTAACTATCTTTAAACAACTTTACACTAAGATTATTGACTGAAAACATATGTAGCGGAAACAACAAGATCAGAGATGAATCATCAATACATAAGACACCCAATATTTTTGTTTTCTAACTTTATTCAATTCTTCAAATTTGAGGAAAAAATTGGTCCTCTCAATGTTACCAAATCCGAGGAAAAAACCAGTCCTCTAAGACAATACAATGTCACCAAATATGAGGAAAACCTTTTCCTTCAATAATCATACAAATTGTTATCATTGAAATTTCATCTGCAAATGGTTACAAGAATCCAGGATCTTCAAACAATTATAAGTTCACCCATGGACCAAAAATGACCATAAATGCATTTCCAAAAGGTCCAAAACTATACAACCAGTGATAAAATCAACATGCACTAAGGATATACAGGAAGCGTGCGCATGTGCACCAGTCGAAAACACTGAAAAAACGCACATGCGTCCGATGCGCAACTGTGGATGCTAAAAGCCGCGCACACCTTAGAACGATGCATTTATGATATTGGTCGGCCTCCCACCCACTTCTGGTTCAACTTCCAAGTCAATTTGAGATCCAAATCTTGGTTGAATCTGGCTGGGTGGTTGGTCAAATACCTAAGGGTTCCCTAAATGGCCCCTTGTTCACACTAAAAGCTGGTTGAATAATGCCTCAAAGTTATGTTATAAAAAGAGGCCATGGGTGCACTACATTTTCATGGAATTCATTTGTATTGTTATGCTACCTATATTCTCTTAGAGGATACTCTTTCCTTGTCAAGAGCATACAAGCATCATTTCATTGGAGCTATTCACATCACCTCTTGAGTGAATGAGCTTGGGATTCTTTCACCATTTCTTTCAAGTTTGCTAGTTGTAAGAAGAGCTCAATCTTGGGGACTCAAGAGTCTTCCCTTGGAGGAAGAGAGGACCCAAAGTCTCACTTTCTCTTTGGTGTTTTCTTTCCACTAATACAATCCTTTCCATTGGTGGCATGATTTTTGTTTATTTCTTGTTCTAATGTTCTTATGCACTCTAGTTTAATTTCTTTTATTGTTTTTAACTTAGTATTTTGTTTATATTATATGCTTGATGTTTCTAACTCTTGCATTCACTGTTGTCTTGCCTAGCTAACCCAACTGGGCTTGTAAGCACCTCTGTTTTGCTCATTTAGGTGACAAAAGAGGTGCAACATATTGATGACTCCACTAGGGAAAGGTATCAATTCCCTACCCCATTTGGGTTATTTTATCTCTTCTTTCTATTTAATTAACCTGTAGGTACCATAACCGGCCCAAACCATCCTGCAGAAAGCCAAATTCAAAGCTGAGCTGAGGGAATTTCATCCGGAATTTTATTCACAGCCGTGTAACAGACGTGCGCAGTTTTTTTGACCCACAGGTGCGTCTTTAGCGCACGTGTACTAAAACCATTGTATTGCTCAGCACCTTGCACACCTGCACCCATAAGTCACTTTCAGTTTGTGCATTGGTGCTCACAGCGCCTATGTCTATTCTAAGACTCGTGCACCTGTGCAGAAAAATACACATTGTAAGTGTTTTGTGATCTGTGGAGGGTCCATAGCCTTCTTAAAATCGATTCCATGCACATTGTAATTTGCACCACACTTACATTCCCTCTCCATATAAAGGGATTAGTAAAAAACATAGGCACTTAGGGGTTAAAATCATTATTTTTTCTCTTTTCATTTTTCATTTTTGCCACATGGATGGCCTGCTTTGACTAAAGTTAAGTGGGAATCACTCTACATCACATATAAAACTTGCATTGGGACCAGAAATTGGATATCAATCGTTGAGTATGCTCTTCTCTCGCACCCAAAATCGATCTTGAGAATTAGAAATAGATTGAAGGAAAATTTCATCTCCCTTAAAAAGACAAAATATTTAGGAGAGGACAAACACCCCATCGAGACTTCTCTTAGTTTATTTTTCAAACACATCTCAAACTTGTAAGGGCCCATACATTCCCACATGCTACAAAGATAGGATAATGTTGAAATTTGCTTTCTTAGATTAAATCACTAGGGAAGTTTAAAGGTTTTGTAATGGGCCCATACATGCCCACATGTCCATAATCTAGGATAGTTTCAAATCTTTCTTAGATTAAATCACAATAGGGAGTTAAAGGAATAGTAAGGACCCACATGTCTACATGCTAGTTTCCTAGGGACTTTAAAATTCTGCAAGGCTGTACCAATGACACATAGTAACTTAGATAATCAAGACTTGTAAGGACCAAGTGAAGTCCACATGCAGCAAGGTGACACCTAAATTATTAAAATTGGCACACTTTCACTTTTTCACACACAAAGTTCACCAATCACTCACATAGTCTTTTCTAGAAATCATGGAGGTAAAAGTAGGTTTCCTCCAGCGAGATTCCGAAACGCCCCACCCTTTTTTCTTGATGAGACTATCCACTCCCACTTAATTTCAACAAGGTTGGTTCACACCCCTATAATCTCTCAAACAAACACACCTAAAAATCTCTAAAAACTCACTAAGTTTTCCTCCACAGGAGGTGCCAAAAGAAATTTTTAGTCTAGGTAGGATATCGGGGATAGGAATCCAAATAACTCCCCGTTATCTGGTTCTCACATCTTCAAACAGTAGAAGTTATTAAATAGGGAACTTTAAATCCTCCAAGTCAAGTGTTCCTACACCATAAGGAAGGGAGATACCTATGAAGGTTTGAAGGTCGAGGTCCTGTTGTTCTGTGCATCCCCCCTTGAGGCACCCACCTCTTGGATGGGATCCATCCCGTGACCCATTTATGAGGCCGAAAATCTAAATGTTGCACTCTGACCGAGGTACCTAGTGACCAAATTTTAGGACATCTACCCAGGTGGTAATTGTGGGCTGCAATTGCACCTTGATCAAATTTTGTGTGGCTATTGGGAAATATTGCCAGCTCTTTCAGGATATGCCCCCTCTACCCCTCATTATAAATGATCACTTCATCCTTCACTAGTTTCTCTTCTGGTGGCTTCAAACCCCACTGTCGAGTGCTATTGGAAGGTCTAGTGTTATTTGAGAGGAAGGACGTTACGTATTTTAGGACATGAGCATTTGTTTTCTTTGTTCTCTCACATGGATAAAATCCACCTATCCACATATATGCTTCTTTATCAAAATGATTGATGTATGATGCCCTTGTGATTACATTTGAATGTGAAATATATTGTGAAGGTTCAAAAAATTACAGCAAAGGTTGTTGTTCATTTATTTCTCTCATCACTATTTACACACATCTACTTAGCTAGTCGGACATCATAGGGGACTCACAGAACCCCCGATGTTACAGATGCTTGTTAAATCTCCCTCTTATTCTAGGAGAAGTTCCTAGTCTTGCCAATTCATCGGCTCCACCTTCTCACACCCCTGTGAGTCTCATTGTATTAGGATCAAATTTGCTTGGTTCCACTTTACTTGGGTCCACTTCCCAAGGTCAACCATTCACTCGCTCTCCTTTACGCGAAAGCGGGAGGCCAACTTCTACTCAAAGGGTAAGTACAAACCCACCTAGTCCCCCTCAAGGGTCAGGTACACACAACACTCACACCATGGATGGAACTAATCCTCCACCACCACTCCATATTCCATACTTGGCTTCCCTCAACATACCAAATCTGAGAAAACTCACAGATGATCCTATATTGCATGAACCCACATGGCCTGCAATGCCTACCAAAATACCTTCAGACATCCCCAAGTTTGAAGGAAAGGCAGGAGACGACCTGGCCAACCATGTCATGACCTTCCACTTATGGTGCTCTTCAAACAACATCATGGATGATTCCATCCGACTAAGGTTATTTCAATGCACACTCATTGGCCCATCAACCAAGGGGTATGTAGATGAAAAATCAAGGTCCCACGTGACTTTCGATTCTTTGGCCAAATCATTTTTGACCTTCTTTCAATTACTAATCTTCCATGACAATGGTCTTGAACTAGTCTTTGATTTTAAACAAACCTCAGCCACACATTTTGCTGACCACATTCACGAGTGGCATTGACGACGTAGTTTTTGCAATGCAGAAACCACCAAACAACAATGCCTTGATTGGTTTCTCAGATCACTTGTCTCTCTCCTCGGTACAGATGTGGATTCCACCTTCCCCCAATCAGAAGAAGAATCCATTAGCAAGGCTCAATAATATGACCTCATCTATTCATAATCAGGATACTTATACACGGTATTACCTAACCTCCCGAGACTAGTACCATTTGGCCAAGAAAAACTTAGGATGTCTCACTTAGCAGATGGATTGATTGGTAACACCACACACCACAATCCACAACCCCAACAACCACCTATGTATGACACACCTCAATACCTGTCGGTATATGGAGGAATCCCTTATTATCCTCCACTCCCTTATCAACAACCATACCCTGTTTCCCCCCCTCCACCCATAAGTGGACCCCTGCTGACACCCACAATACGCCCATGTATCCAACCAAGTTATGGTACTCCCTCTACCGCAACTTATACCCTAAGCACTAGCGAAGGTTCCACGCCTTCCTATGTACCTTACAGATCATTGCCACAACATAATCCATACTTTCCATTTCCTAGCCCTCCACAACCCATGGCTCCACCACAAGGACACCCACACGCCGGGGTTAAGTTTGTTCAGCCTTCTCCCATTCAACAATATCAAAATTTTGAACAACTGAATATAACAAATCCAACCCACCAGTCGAATAATGCCAAAAAGAAAGGCAAAAGCTGGAACAATAATAATCCAGGGCAAGGAGGGAATCATCCCCAACAACACCAACCTGCTAGGGGCAACTAGAACCCTCAAGGGGGCAATAATAACAAGCGCCAAGGAAAAAATAACAAAAACCTTCAGACCAACTTCCCTTGTTCCCTTTGCGGTGAGTTTGGTCACTATACTCACCATTACCCCCAAATTGCTGACTTTAAACGAATGAAAGAATATGTGAATGGACCACGTCCTCTAGCATCACCTGCTCCACAACAGGCCCAACAACAATATGTGCAGCCACCCCCATCCATGCTGCAAAACCCCATTCCACACCAAGGAGTGTTGAACACCCAACAAGACATGCATCCTGTTGTTCCTGAGTCTGTACTAAGGCTTAAATGTACAGTGTCAAGGCATCCGAAAGTATGTGAAAGATGAGCAAGGGAAAAATGTCAACCTTCGGTATGGGAAACTAGGGCAGATTTCTACGTTCTCGTCATCTAGCTTCCAGCTGCTCCTGAGCAGTTATATCTTGTTCAATGGCTGCCCATGAACGCTCAAGTTCTTCCCGGTTATTGGCAGTTTTCAGGATTGTATCAAAAAGATTTAAGGTGATATGGGTTTGGTTAGATAGTCCAGGTTCTATATTAGGTTGTGTCACTGCAGGGACAGTCATGAGGGAAAATTAAGAATATGAAGGGATTTAAAGATTTATTAAATGTTGTCTGGATTGAGTCGAAGTAGAAGAGAATTATACGTTTTCGAAACCAAATGGAAAAGCGATTTGAAGGCTCTTTCCCGTAACTGTATTATAACTTAATATAAATTGTGAAATGGGGGAAACACATTTAGCTGTATATAGCGCAAGATTCCTGTAAAATAGAAAACTCACATATAGACAGAAGAAGAAATTAGTGAGAAAATAACTGATATAGCGAAGGATAAACGCAGAATGCTGAAAATGCAAATTGGCCTTACACCCACTGATAGCTGGTGCAGAGGAAAGACAATAAACAAATATAGAAAACCAGAAATCTTTTGTTATAGTAGTGGTCGTACTAAATTATAACAAAGCACATCAGTTATGAATGAGTGGAATGAAATGAAACATGAATTACAAAGAAACAAACTTGATAATACAGTCTGGACGGAATCAAGAATCTTCAAATTGCTTGTATATTAACTTCTTCAAATGCCAAAACTCTTTTACAATCAATACCAAAAAGGTCCAGCCCTTTCTTCTTCTTTTTGTGGTATATTTATACAACTTGGCAGATCAGTTTATAAACTCAACGGTTTCACAAATTCAGTTACAACTGAAAAGAGTGAAATCACTTTCTTTTCTCCACTCTAATTTCAAATGGCGCCAGGTGCTTGTCTCTGCACGGATTCGGTGCACATGATACATTTTTACACAAACTGGGACACAAGCTGCGAAGGTTCCGCTTGACAGCTGGCCTCGGCAAAATAACACTCTCAGGCTAACTGCGACAGCTTATCTCCCACTTGTGCATCAACGATGTCAAGGGCACTTAGTTGTGCACTAGGTTGAATTAAGTGTTTGTCAACTTGAGCCATGTCCACCCTGTCCATCTTGGATATATCCGCCGAATCTTTCTCATTCTTCTCTTTCAGGTCGAGGGAAATCTGATCTACATTCATTTGTCTTAACGTTTCTGAATCACCTATGCTCTCCATACCTAGCTGCTCACCGTCAATAGTATTGAAGGCTTCTTCTAATGAATTGGTTACTTTTTGAGCCTGTTCCTTGCTTAAGGTAATATTATGTTCCCAATCTTTTAATAGAATGTTACCTCTAGTTTGTTCAGCAATGGTGAGTCTAGGAGAACCTACAGAAAATATGTTGTTAGTAGCTATCACCGCCTCTTGAAAGGCGACCCGAGCAGCTTCGGCTTTCCTTTCTCTGACGGTCATATTCTCGGAAATCTGATGCATCAACAGGAAATCTTCTCAAATCACTCCCACTTTGTCTAGCAGATTCTGCTGTACATAAGAGATCCTGCTCCGAATATCGATCGCTTGGGATTTAAACCCGTCTATGTCGATCACCCTGTTTTCATCGATCTCTAACTGATCCTGTAGCTCTATGATCATATTTCTCTGCTGACCAGCCTGCACCTGATCGTCTCGGATCACTGAATGTGCTTGCTCCGACTCAGATTTGAGCGTTTCTATTTCATTCTTATCAGCCAATCTAGCCTATTCCATCTCTGTGTTGGCCTGACCTTTGGCATTCTCTATGGCTGTAGACAATCTGGCCTCGAGGGTCCTGATGAGGCGATTTTTTATTTTTAATTGGTGATTCATCTGCCCAACCGAGAATTGATTTGCCGAAGCGTAGGCGCCCAGTGTTCCAGCGATTTCAGTAGTAAGCTGGTCACTTTTCTTGTTCTTGCCATCTGTCATGATTTTGTATTTTTTAACAGTGAACTCTCCTTCTTGATAAAATTCTCGTTTCACTATAGCTTTTCTCTTTTTATCAAAAAAGAACTCATTTGGAGGGATTTCTT
Source organism: Picea engelmannii (assembly GCA_009831015.1). Classification (NCBI taxonomy): domain Eukaryota; kingdom Viridiplantae; phylum Streptophyta; class Pinopsida; order Pinales; family Pinaceae; genus Picea; species Picea engelmannii. The sequence goes on along the minus strand of ML799512.1, from coordinate 590,566 downwards.
CTGCCCTTATAGGCCTCAGTTCTTCACCAAATATCCATCCCTCGCTAACATCTCCCTGTGCCGACTGCAAGGGTGTGACCGAGGTGATGGGTTTTCCTATTTTCTTTGTTGATTCTTTTGGAGTATTGACATGGTTCTGTTCTTTTGGAGTATTTGGAGTTTCTTTTTCAATCTCTGATATCTGCTTTCTCGATGGGTCTGGAGTTTTTCCTTCAACCTCCGAACTCTGTTTGCTTGGAGGATCTGGAGTTTTTCCCTCAGCCTCCGAACTCTTTTTGCTTGGAGGGTCTGGAGTCTTCTCTTTTGTTTCGGGATTACTGGTTTGCTCCTCTTCCTATTGTTGTCCAGGGATAGATATTACCTCTGTAGAATCTTCAACATTTTTATGTTTTGTCTCGGCAATGGCCAAACCTCCCAACACAGTGGGAAGACATCTTCACCTATTCTCCTGGAATCTTAACACAGCTGATGTGTCTTCGGGTGCTAGCGATTGGATCTGGACTAACACTTCTTCATAAGATCTCACTCCTCGGAAAATGTCGTCTGAGGGGAATTCTCATGTTCGAATCTCTTAAGCCCAACATGAGCCAGATGATTGCTCACAATTTTCTGTGGATCATGTTTTTTAATCTCAATGGAGACCAACTTTAGGTCCTCCAGGGTAGCAACCTCGACTTTGGCATGCCCAAAATCTAATAAAGAATATTAATTCATTCGAATGGGAAAAGAAGGCCATACCTTCTTTGAATAGCCCTTGAGTTCTTTTCTTACGCCTCCGATTACTGTTTTCCATGCAACCTCTCGACAAGCTAGTTTATCGGGAATGAACAAAGGCAACGCATGAGGGGGAACAGAAGCCCCGAAAAATATGATGTATGAGAAATCTGCTTCTACATACCAATCTGCGATGCCACTCAGACCTGTTGAAACACTATTCGATATGCGAGATGGCGGGTGACCAAAAATAGTGATGTGCAGGGGCACCATCACCCAATTGAAAATCTCATATGGGAACTTTCCTGCCTTATTTTCCCATAATTTATCATGGTATTCGTGCACTGGTTTTTCTTGGGTTGGATTCCAAGCCCAACTCATCAAGGGAAAAGGCGTCGTGGAACATATCGCATCCATGATATATGCCAACATGTAAAACGCTGACGGTTTCCCATCTGCCTTTTTCTCCCGATACTCTATGACCCTGTTGGCCAAGCTGTCTGAGAGCATTTTTTCCCAATTGAATGAGCAACCTTCAGCGACCCGAAACATGAGAGGCACCCAAGAGATATAGAAATGCGAGGTGTATTCTCGCCCGAACAGTCGACATGTCATCATGGCCACATACTTACACTGTGGCTCCAAAGAAGAAATAGAATAGATGCCCTGCTCATTTGCTCTGAATTTCGCGGCCTGCGAAACCCAATCTTTGATCAAACCAGGCATGGTTTTGTCGTACTGAATGCACTCCTTTTCCTTGAATTCTTCCAAGAAATCCGCACCATATGTATATTCAGATGTAGAAGGATGTATATTCAGATGTAGAAGGCAGCTTGTACATGCTTTGTAAATGCTCGGGCCGAAAAGTTCCGATAGTAACTCGCTGACTGTTCATAATTGTTCTGGTGGGAAGGTCTACGTGATCTAATGCCCAACGGATCATGTCATAGTAGGGAAGAAACCGGGGCCTGGTTGCTATTCTGTGCATCCCGGACTGGACAACTATATTATACTTGGTGTGTAAATCATCTCTTTCGTTGTCGTCAGAATCATCTGAGTAATCAACTAATTCTGCCTGTAGAACATTAGACACATGCGACCAGTCGGGAACTGATTCGACACTTCGGGGTGAAGTATCGGAGACATTGTCTGAGCCCTGACTTGTAACTTCGACATTTGCCTTTGTCGCTTTCCGCGGAGCCATGGCCGCAGTTTGCATTTTATCTCTCCTTTGGTAGAACTGCGTATACATGCAGAAAATAGTTAACACAGAAACGATGAGCTCTGTATGCTTATGAAAATATGCTTAATGAAACGTAAATCCTGCATATATTTGAAAATTATGTACTTTCGAAATAAGTCTGTCAAATCGCAATTAGAAACAAATTTATTGCGTAAAATACGATCTTATTTTTCGTGGATTCACCCTAATTATCCATTAATGTCATCAATGTTTGGCGACTTGCCAGTCAGTCGGAGTATGGAGAGCAAAAAAGTTACCTCGGGAAATGTTCAAGCCTCGATGCGTGGGACATATCCTGCTTTACTTTAAAATATTCAAACCTAGCAACGTTAATAATCTTTCCGGCTTTTCGCAACATCGTGGATTTCCTTTCAACATTTTGAGTCTTCAACTTGTGAGACTGCGAGTGCTGATTTTGGTTTAATTAAAGATAATTGTGAGTTAAGGCTTGATTAATTTCATAATTGATTTACTCGCCGTATCGCGACTCGAAACTTTGAAGGTAAAAACTTGAGACACTAGTGTGCCGAGTCACGTAACTGCGATATAGCGATAATTAGGACTTAATTAGGATTAAGAAAAACTTGGATTAGGTGATTAATTGATCATGCTATAATCACATCGCGGTTTCGTGCGTCGGAGTTTTAGACATCTTGACTTTCGAAATGATAACGCCGAGTGGCAAAGCGCCGAGGCTCATTTTAACCATGGTTAGCTTTTTGTCTTTAATCTTTGACCAGGGTTAACCCACAAGTACCTCGCGTCCTCGGCTCTCGGGACTGTAAGGAAAAACATTTATGTTTGACGAACGCCGAGGCGTGAAACACCGACGACGTCTAATCATTGAGTTAAAAACTTTACCCTGATTACTGTCTAGAGTGAAAGCTTAACATGAGTTCACCGGTTCGCGACTCGGGACGTGTGAATTCAAGGCTTAAAGTATCCGACTTGCAAGATCCCAAAATAAAGCAAAAAGATCAAATCGTTATTACGAAAGCGGATTTGTTTTAAGGGGAGAAAAAATATTGTTGCTTACTTGACAAGGTTGTAGGATTTTTTCAAAGTCCCAAGGGGGAAATATCAAAAGGCCATCTTTAGAATTCAAGTATCAAAGTCTGAAAAATGTGAAGGGTTATAATTGTTAGGATATTTAGACACTTAGGAGTTAGTTAAGATCTACTTGGTCTAATATGTCGTTAGGTAAAAGTGTGTTTCTTTAGCATGCATTAGTATGCATTTGTAGTTAGGAAATCCGACGGTCACGATATGTTCCCGAC
>ML799512.1:568038-581912 GCA_009831015.1 Picea engelmannii | reverse complement strand
ATCCGACGGTTCATACTCTCCTCGATCTTAACGGCCATTGATCCATGGCTTAACACCCGATTGGTCCATGATCTCTATTTAAAGAGCATGGAGGGTCATTTGCCGATGATCGATTGTGAGAAACTCTCTTGTAAAATCTCTCTATGATTTTTTTCTTTGCATTAATAAACTGCTCCAAGTGGCCGCGTTGGCTGGGGCCGTGGATGTTTCCCCGTAGGGGTTTTACCACGTGAAAACATCGGTGTGTTGATCTTTGATCTGGTTATGTGAGTGGTTACTGAAGGTGTTCGTCCTCTGTTGGAATACCTGTGTTGTCGAACAATAATAAATTAAGGGCGGCTCCAACACATCCTGCCCCACCACAAATGGGACAATATCCCAATCTGGGAAATCTTGCAGATCGCACTATCCTCCTTACAAGTGAGGAAGAAGTCCTTCTACAAACACATAGTTGTCAGTACAATGCACCCCCTGAGTATGCTCCTACCACATTCAAAGCACCCTCAGTCACAATTGGACCCCCTTTGATGATTCCTCGCCCTAACACTGAAACACCCCTTCACATTCCTCGTATCCCTTTGCACATGAATGTCCACAATCCTCAGGCTAGGGTGACTCATAATTACAGTCTGGTCGATGACTTGGCACAATCGCCTGCCGCCATGTCAGTTTTAGAAGTCCTTCAAACTTGTCCCACTCAGTGGAAGTCATTACTTTCCGCCCTGGGGGTAGTCGACCCCACTGATACCTGACTCATCACATTTGATCTCGATAACGACGAACCTCGTCTCCCCACTCTTATCACTTTTCAAATACCGGTTAAAATCTGGAACATTACAGTTCATCGATGCATCATTGATGAAGGTGCATCCACATGCATCATGTCCAAATCCATATGGCAGAAACTGGGTTCCCCAGAACTCATACCATCTGCCATTACCTTAAGAGATTATGATGGATGGCCATCTTCCCCCGAAGGGCTCTTCCAGAATGTCCCCATTGAACTCGGGGGCAAAACCATTCTTATTGACATTGAGGTTATTGATTCCCCACTCGATTACAATATCTTGTTCGGATGTAGCTACATGTATGCTATGAAGGTAGTTGCCTCTTCTGTCTTCTAAACCATGATGTTCCCCCATAAAGGGAAGATCATTACCATCAATCAGGTTTCCCATTACGAGCCTAACCCTTCTTCCAACATTGATAACATCCTTCCTTTTTCCCACACTAATTCTAATGCTTACCCACTCATCGATATGGGCCCCAGAATTTTCAAAGACCCATCCTTTCTAGGGACAGGCCATGGAGAAGCATCGCTCATCCATCCTCCCACATAAGTATGTGTCATCTCATCCAATGGAAATGAAATTGGAGATACCCTTCCTCCCAACGAGGCCTTTCTTATGTCTGACATCCCACTAGTCACAGAGCTTCTTCCTCAGGAATTCCCTGAAAACCCTCCATCTTCACCTATCCCTCATTTCACCTTACCCCAAGGTCATATCCTAGTTTGGGAGACAATCCCCCAATCCCTTACTCAAATCCCTTTCTTTTACCCTACACCAGGCGTATAATCTTTCCAAGTAGCCGCAATACTTACCCTTCCCAATATGGTATTGGAAATCCCAGTATGGTATCTACATCCACCAACCATGGTCCCTCAACCATCCCTCCCTCCTCAAACTAAAGGAATCCCGATGCAGATTCTAGTACCTACTACCACCGCACCACCCACACCCCCACCCGTTAGCACCACTACTACAGCTGGGGGTAGACGAAATAATAAATATCCCACCGCTCCTTTACCCCCATGTGTCCAACCTCCTTGCACACTATGCGAGAAATATGGACACCCCACCAACAAATGCCCATCTCTACTAGAGCTACGCAATCTATTTCAACTCCCTCAAGCACCACCACCGCTCATCACTTCATCAAGTATTGTTGTTGTCTCCCCTAACACTAGTAGAAAAGGACTGCGAACCAAATTTGCATGCGCCATCTGTTGAGAATATGGCCATTACACACACCATTGTCCAACCTTACCTCAATTCCAACAGATGCTAACGACAGTACGCCAGAGCTTTCAGCAAGAACCCACTCCATCCGCATCATCTCAAACACATATTACCAACATCCATTATGTCACAACCTCAGTCAATGAATGGATGAGATGCCCTTGCTCTCTCTGCAACTCGCTAGACCATTTTACGTACCAGTGTCCCACGATTATTGAATACAGGCGTCGACAAATGGCCCTAATTCAAAGTCCTCCTATCATCACACCACCATCAACACCAAGAATTCCCCCTACTCCCTATCTCGATGTTGTTTATATATTCTCGCCCAAACCGGAGGGATTCCCTACCCGTCCATGGTTCCTAGATAGCCTAGAGGAGGATTTATCCCCAAACCCTCCCAATTCTCTGTGGTTCATAGATAGCCTCGAGGAGGATTTACCTCCAAATCCTCCCAACTCTCCATTTTATCTCCCCATGGAAATTCTACGTCTGACTACCATTTTCAACCCACCATATCTTGATATTTGGTTTATCTCGAGCGAACCATCGCAACCCCCTGTGCGACCCCCATAGATCCTTACCCAAAGAAAAAAAAACCTAAGTCCTATGTAGGAGGATACAACGACTAACCTGAAACTAGCGGATCCTGGAATGACTACCTCACTCGCTCGGAATATCCAAATCTCCTCTCAAATCACCCGTCCACTCACTACGATAGTAGGTACAACTGAGGTAGCATTGTGGGCCCTACATCTATATATATTCCATTTTGCCAAACTTCCAGACTCAATTCCGGGAGCTCCGGGCATCCGTTTTTCGATTCGTCTCCAACCACGGGATCAGGATCCCGTTATCTACCCCATTCTATTCCCCAAGCCACTTTCCATCCTCAACCCCCAGGGGCCATTTTTATCACATTACTCTTAGGTACGCATGATTACATTATTGAATAACTTCTATATGATCTTTCTCTTCAGATATTGTTCACATCGAGTATTCGATTTTCATGTGTGCAGGTACCTGATCATTACACCTCAGCGATATCCTTTCAGGTATATTATCGACACTGGCACGTAGTCATTCCCTATGAATATCAAAATGCAACTCCAAGTCACACCCTCTGATATTTACCTCTAGGATCCCTATATACGGCTCTGCAGTCCTGTCACCTCCACTGCATTTCGGTACTATCACCTGGTATCACTCTCCCCCACATGAGTTGTCCCATTCAAAGTTCCCCTGGGCATTTTGACACTCATGCTATTTTCCCCCTTTAGGAATGGGAGTCCCAATAGTCTTACATAATGTCGAGAACCAGCCACATACTCCTTCTCCTCATTTTGATAACCTACCCAAATGGACTCCCAGGTTACTTCATCATGGTTCTATTTTGACTACACCCCCGCAGTATCATTAACCATCCATTTCATCCATCATTAGTTTGCCCATCTGTAGATTGTCCTCCATACATTTCTCTAATATAGAAACCCACCTATGGGACCCTAACCATCCACTTGTTTTCCAAGCAACTTGCGCCATCATCAGGCCAAGCCATATTACACTGGGGCACCCATTTCTATATCTACACAGTTATCCCATCTTATTTTTTTATTCTTTTGGTAATTGTACAAACCCTTTTTCTGCATTTTCATAGCTTTCTGTTGTCTCCTTTAGCAACCTTAATTTTCCTGAAAAATCAACCCTTGTCACCCTTGGTTGGGGATTTTTTCACTTTCTGACATCAATGACATTATCCATAAACCCTGAGTATCCTACAGCCCATACAACTTTTGATCTCTGTGTTTATCCATTTTGTCATGCATCTGGGACAATTTACCTTCATCTAGTTGTCCTCCCTGACATTAGATTCAATTTCACGGTTGATGCCACTTTACATCGCTCCCCAACCAAAGGAAGTATTGAGTCTCACTACTCTTAGACTTCGTCCATGTTACTCCTCAGTTCCTGATTTTGTCCAAGTAGATTTCATGAAGCCCTCCACTTCTCGAAGTTGCGTCTCCCTTTCCGTTGAGATCAACACAATTTCCAGTAGGGTGACAATATCTTGACTCTCATTACCTTTACAATGAGGAGTCTCGGACGACACAGAGAGAACCACCATTGATCTCTGATGTCGTTGACCCCCACCACATTTGACTTCAACACTTTCTCATGTTGCAGTGGGTCTTACTTTGTGACTAATGCAGTTGTTTTTATATTTTTCGACGACCTCTGAACATTGTTAGGCTATCCATGCCTGCGAATCCTCGATACTTCCTCTAAGTGTCATCGCCTCTGTTCATAGTTTATTCACCATCAGAATTGTCCTCCGCTAATATAAACACACCCCTGAGGATGCTGCAGTCATCTACACCAACACACATCTTCAATTATTGTATTACACTTTTTTGAGTTACATAGCATAAGTGTGGGGCATGCTCACCTCGTATGTACACAATTTTTGTTTTACACCTTGCGAAAGGTTGGGTCCTACAGGTTCCCCTCTCCCTCCAACAGGTTGCTCTTAATACTCTCATTTTCGTTCTTTCTTACAATGGTACTCTCAGTAGAAGAAACATTGATGAATTTCAACTATACGTATGCTCCTAACCTCATCCATTAGGGGGCATCTGTTATCACTGAAATTTTGTCCGCAAATGGTTACAAGAATCCAACATCTTCAAACAACTATTAGTTCACCCATGGACCAAAAATGACCAAAAATGCATTTCCAAAAGGTCCAAAACTATACAACCAATAATAAAATCAGCACGCGGTAAGGATATACAGGAAGCACGTGCACGTGCGGTAGTCGAAAATGCCAGAAAAGTGCACATGTGCCCGATGCGCGACCGTGGATGCTAAAAGCCACGTACACCTCAGAACAACACATTTATGATATTGGTCGGCCCCCCACCCACTTCTGGTTCAGCTTCCAAGTCGATTTGACATCCAAATCTTGGTTGAATCCGGCTAGGTGGCTGGTCAATGACCTATGGGTTCCCTAAATGGCCCCTTGTTCACACTAAGAGATGGTTGAATAATGCCTCAAATTTATGCTATAAAAAGAGGCCATGGGTGCACTACATTTTCAAGGAATTCATTTGTATTGTTATGCTACCTATATTCTCTTGGAGGATCCTCTTTCCTTGTTAAGAGCATACAAGCATCATTTCATTGGAGCTATTCACATCGCCTCTTGAGTGAATGAGCTTGGGATTATTTCACCATTTCTTTCAAGTTTTCTAGTTGTAAGAAGAGCTCAATCTTGGGGATTCAAGAGTCCTCCCTTGGAGGAAGAGGGGCCCCAAAGTCTCTCTTTCTCTTTGGTGTTTTCTTTCCATTAATACAATCCTTTCCATTGGTGGCATGAGTCTTATTTATTTTTTGTTCTAATGTCCTTATGCACTCTAGTTTAATTTCTTTTATTGTTTTTAGCTTAGGCTTTTGTTTATATTATATGCTTGGTGTTTCTAACTATTGCATTCACTGTTGTCTTGCCTAGATAACCCCACTGGGCTTGTAAGCACCTCCGTTTTGCTCATTTAGGTGACAAAAGAGGCGCAACACAAATCAAAATACCAAACCTCAACAATAATCTGTAAATATCATTTTCCCAAGAATCTACTGTAGATCACCTGTACGACTTGTTGATGTCACCTGTGAGCTTGTATGGATTTATACCTTTCCAGATGTTAGGAAAACAAGATCACAGAGAAATAAAAAAAAACAAATGCAGAAATAAAACACAGAAGATACACAATACAATAGATACACATATATATGTGGTTCACTCGGTGTGGGTTACGTCCACCAGAGAAATTTTCAAGTCCTTCCTTTATTATTATCCAGTAAATGAAGGGCTACAACCTAAAACACACCCGCTCTAACTTTCTCTTCCTTCTCTCACAATCTCCTCTCTCACAATACAACATTCGCTATCACACACAGCCGCAATACAATTCCCTCATACATAAAAGAAGGTTGCCTTCTAGGGAAAAAATCCCTAAAATAACTTCTACCGTCAGATATGAGACCTTAAAATGAATGGTCAATATTGACTACGGAATTACAATATTTTACAAGGCATTTTTTTACAAAATTCCGCTTCAGGGTTATCGCCCCCCTGGACCCCCCTGATGACAATAGTGGGGGGGGAGGGGAATTCCCCCCACACCCCCCTGTCAGGAAATGGGATCCAAGAACGGATGAAACAAACCTATGAATTAGGAAGATAATCATGCTCCACAACCAACACCAAAAAACCAAATATGTGATTCAACAACTGACAACCCGTAGACATACGCTTCTTGCTCCATTGCAAATCACGTATACCCTATACATGATTTTTCCTTATGAAACCCATGTATATATGTGCTTCATCCTCTTGCAAGTCACATATGGCACAAAAAAATTGCTAACACGTGCAACCTTCTTCGCTCCTCTCTCTTAAGCTAGATTCACCACCTTGCAAACTTCTCTTTGCTAAGATCACCAATCCTCCTTAACACAAGTGGAGGCTCACTTATGCCAATTCCATTCTTTCACAATGATGATCTAATGCCACAATGAAATCTCTCTTGTATATAGGATTCCAATGAGTGATTTTAGGATCCCTTCCTAAACTCAACAATTAATTATAATATTTTGATCCTCTGTGTGTGTGGCACCCCCATAGAAACCCCAAATTCCCATCAACTTGCCCATGAGGCCCTAGCCTCATTTCTAGGATGATTTCATTGAAACGTAAGTCAAAATTGGTGCCAAAAAAAACTCCCACATGCCTGACACCTTGGCCTCTAGTGGGAATATCTCTTGAAGATACAAAAATCAACACTCCCTCTTAGTGAGGGAGGTATCCCATCCTCCAAATTCTAGATGCACCACTGTCACACATAGTAGATATAGATCTGAATCTATCACCTCATATGTAATCCAATAATCCAAATTGGCTACTCCCTCTATCACTATGGAAAATGGATCCTCAAATACTGTCACGATAAGTTATGTTGTCAATTTTGTTTGACTAACTTCATCAACAGTCACTAGAGCACATCATGTTGAACATTCTATCTAACTAGTCACATCCTTGGTCACCGAGTAAATTTTTTTCTGACTGGTCGCATCCTCATTCACTGAGGAAAAATATGTCTGACTGGTTGCATTCTCAGTCACTGAGGAATTTTTTTTCTAACTAGTCACATCCTCAGTCACTAAAGAAAATCCTATTGTGTAATCTGCCTCACTCGCTGCTCCCTCTGTGACCTAGAGAAAATCTCATTCCCAAGTCCTCCTGACTGGCTTCCTCCTCTATCACTGTAGCAAATCCTACTAAGAAAAATGTATCCTCCATGAGGTCTCACACGCCCTAGAAGCGTCATGCCTCTGAAGCTCCTATCTGGCCTCCTCAACCCATGACACTTGTCTATGAGTCTTGGAATAAGTCTCTCTCCTAACTAAACCTAAGGAGAAACTCCCTTTGGACGATTATCTCTCCCTCGGATCCAACTGAATCTCCCAGAGATTAGGATTTGTTATCACTCCGTAATTTCCCTTGGATGCGGGAGGGAAGTCACAAAGGTAACCACATACCAACTTTAGGCTTGGAATCTAGCCTTTCCAAACCAGAGAGGGATCTCTTGCTATAAATTATGCTAAGTGGCCAGATCTGAAATGGAAATAAAAAGGTTTATATATGTGGTGGTAGAGCAGAGGAAACATCCATTGGGCATGGACTCAATATAATAAAAATTAACAAGATTATCAAGAAAATGGTTGGTGGGATATGCAGATCTCATTCACAAGGATTTTTGGTTTTAAGGAGTGGGTCACTCCTTGCCTTTGGCACAAGGAGTGATTGTTCACACATAAAAGAATTGATAAGGTACGACCAAATCCTTCTAGTCACACTTGTCAATCTTGTCAAGGAGAGATTATGCACCCTATGAGGTTGTGGGGTCTCTCCAAGGCCAAAAAATTTACCTATAATAATAAAAAGGATGCAAATGAAAGAGGAGGGCATGAGGACTTACCTAGACTCGATGAACTGGAATTTTGTTGGTTCAATTACCCACAATCATTGTTGGAAGTTCTGTTAAGAAGGGGGTTTCTCCAAGAGTAATTTTTTAACCAAGGTAAAACTCCCAAATGAGTTATTTTTCACAACATGGTGACTTTTTGTGTGTTTTTTGGGATCATTAAAAACTCTTTTCACACTAGACTCATTAAAAACACTTTCCATTACTTCCATTTTCGGCATAGTTTTTTTTTTATCTTTTATGAGATTTTTAGACTAAAATTCATATTGGAGCTAGCTTTTGATTATTTTCAATATTTGAAGACTTGGCTTGGGTTTTTATGGTGACATCCACTAAACTTGAGGCATGTGTTCTAATTGGCATATAGGGATATGTTTTTACCTGCATCCCACTGTTGCATTATTAACTGTCACTTTTCCATCACAATGCATTAGGTTCGATCCCGCCAGGTTGCGACATTAGCCTCTCCTTTTTTCATGATGTAACTTATGTGGTAGTGCCTAACCTTCATGGGTGCCCTAGTTGTCACCTTGATTTACATTTCATGCCCATGCTACAACTCCTTGTAGGCAAGAGAACCCTCCTTTAGACCCACCATGACTCAAAGTTGAGTCTTATTCTTATCTCTCCATCTTTGTTATGGCCATATCTCGAGGGGGTTCCCATCATTTCATGTTACTTTATGGTTGCAAATGCATATTTTTTCTTATGTTATGGTGCCTACTATTGTGCTACTATTTTCTTTGATCCCGCTTACCACCATTGCAGTCACACTTGATTGCTTTCCATTTGCATTAGCTTGCTTCCATTTTGTGACCTTTTATCCATGGAGAGAATTGTTGCGATGAGTGGAAAACAATTGCTAATACCTTTTTGCATTAATTTTTCATATGTTAGTTCCACATGCTTGGAAAATACATGCATTCCATTGTGCCACTCATTCTCTCCAGATGGGCTCACTTTTAACTCTTTTTCAAGCTCGTAAAACCATGAAAAAGACACTATTGAGAACACTTTTAACTCTTTCTTGCACTCATAAATACATGAAAAATACACCATATTGAGTACACTTTACCTCTTTTTCGGACTTGTAAAAATATACAAAAAATATATTATCAAACAGACTTTTATCTCTCTTTTACACTTGAATGAGACATTGAAAAACAAAAAGAGTTGAGGGAGGGGGTTACCATTGATTTGTATTCACTAAAGTGGAAATGGTAAGTCATGTCAGCCTTGAACATGACACTTTTTTTCTTCTTTGTCTTAGAGTTGGGTTATATCTTTCCTAGGAATCATACCATCAGTATGATTCATATACTCGTCCAACAAGTTACTCTTCCAGTCACTATGGAGAGTTGTTCAATGCCTCATTCCTTGTCTCACTATGTCGATGGTTCTTTTTAGTCAATGATAATAGTTCATTCATGTGTCATGCTATCTATTCAAGAGAAGTAATCCTAAGTCAACCATTTGTAGTCTTGTTGACCATTCATGTCAAAAATACTTGTATCAATTGTACTTGGTGATTCTGTCTCTTTACAACTTCTCTTGGTGTATGTTTCATGTTGATTGATGGGGGATAAATTAAGTCCCTCCTTTGACGGATCTCTTCCTATCGACATCAACACACTATCTAGGAGAGGGATCTAGAAAGAAACTAGACCTTGGAGCTTGTAGTCCTCAGTGGCAGTTTTCCTTATGATCGACAATGGGTTTAAATCATTGACCCCTGATTCATCGATTCTATGAGTGTTCAATGCTATCTACTATATTCACACTCACTATATTGTAATAGATACCTTGGGGTCCATTTTCATAATTGGTCGGTCGTCTCGTGTATGTTAACGATATTCATCAATTACTAGTAATTAGACGATTTGTACCATGCTCGACATTGGCTCATCTATTCACATGATGTAGAATTGTACCATCAGGGTTATGGAGATGACCTTAAGCTTAGGGGCACATCGCTCATTTATGTTACCCCTCTCAAGTTGTGATGGATCATATCACTATTATATGAGCACTATGAAGACTACATGGGCACTCTCATCGATGCTAGATGTTTTCATGGTGTATATTATAGCATAGATCCACATTGTATTTTTTTGTGTCTATAATCTCTTTGTTGACATGGACCCACCGTGAATTTTTTTATGGACATGGTATTTCATTTCATTTCATGGATCCATAGTGTATTATGTTGATGGACATGCTTTGTTTCGCTTTTGAGCAAGGGTATTCCTACCTCGGGGATGATATGTGTGTGTGGGGGCGGGGGGGGGGGCATTGATTACAAGTACTCACTAGTTTCTTGATCTCCCAACTCCTTCCTGATAATATGGTTATTATATTGTGTTTTGGCCATCAGTTCCTCTTTCGACCTCACACATTAGGGGGAATCTGTTATATCTCTATGTTCCATGCCAATGACACATTGAGGACCTAAGGGTATTGTCATGCTGAGACATACATTTTATTCCTTGGATTTCTAAGTTTTTGAGGGTCATCTCTCCTTGCATTCCTAGAAAGGTGTGACCGGAAGGTCCTTGCTCCACTATCAGGGTGCGATCACAACTTTTTGGTCACTCCTTACACAACTAACACATGTGATTTCCCCTAGAACCTTCTATATTTGATGAGTTTCGAGGAGATCAACTTTGGGTGAGTTGTCTATCTCACATGATGAGATTGGGAACTTGTATTAAACTCAGAGTTCACCAAGATCTAGAGGGCTACATACATCCCCTATCCTCCTCCATCAACCTATATAAGGAAGGAATTCCAAGGGAGGAGAGGAGAAATATTTGAGAGTAAACTTATGGTTCTTCAAAGAGAATCTTCTACAATCAACCTTCATATTAGAGTTGGTATTTCTTGTGTGAGGGATAAGGAGGAGTTGGAAGAAGGATCTAGGAGGAACCTTTAATAAAATACTTGATTGATGTATTTTTTTCTCCACTTGTTAATATTGATCTATATAGTGTTCCCTTGCATTGATTGTTTGTGTTCAGTCATATATGCTTATCAATGGTAGATCTGGTCTTTCTTGAGTAAATCAGATTATATCTAATAATATTTGGAATTCCAATTGCTCGAATGAATTTGAGATAGGTATTTTTGATCTCTTGTGTGCAGGAAGTGATTATGCAATGACAACTGTCATATCAAAGGAAAGTGCCATATTCTCTTCCTTTCTCATTGCTTGTATTGATTTACACATAACCACAATTGATTTACACAATAAAAAGGAAGTGCTTCTTGCATATAAACAATTGATTTACACATAATCACTGTTATGTGTACAGTCATAAAAACAAGAAACATAACTAATAAAACAAGAGTAACTGAACCAGGTGAAGGGGCCTTCCACCTATGGAAGGAGGTATTGAAAAAACCTACAATAATAACATTTAAATAACATGAAGAAAACGATTTCAACTCAACTATTTCGAATTACAAGACAGCCAATCTCAATTGCATAATGATGGATTCTATGCATTATGCATTATATATTATTTTATGAGGAGAGATGCTCCTATATATATACACAACTACAATATCAAACTATTAACGTTCATAATTGCTATGCTAACAGCTTCAGCAATGCATTTTTATTTTAAAACAATATATGGATGTGCTCGTTCAGTCATCAAGGATAACTGCACAGATGCTACTACGACTGTATCTTTAAACTCAAAATGGAGCACTTACTCTCTAACGGCAGCATCTTTAGATATTCTTTAACTGCATATCGATGCTTCCCGAACTCGGCCTGTTGTGTTGAATGCACACAGTATCTTCAATGCTTGTGTGCTGATGTGGATGCTGCATGACATGTATGCAATCCTTGTTCAAGTACAGCTGGAGGTTCATGCTATCATCTGAAATAATACTGCACAAATACCTTTATAGAACTCCAAGTGACAAAGTGTTAATTCAGACATTAGTAAAAATTATGCAACCTATGACAAATCCTCTAAGTTTATCCATAGTATAAAAAAACCTTACAAGAAGACCAAAAATTACATTTATTGCTTCTCATCTGAATCCCATGATATGGATGTAAAAGTATTATAGCTCTGAAGCAAAAGTGGGTGAATGAGACAAAAGGTAGATATATGCCAAAAAGATCTTTCCTCTTTTCTTAAATACTGGGATAGTGGATTACTCAACTTTTCTTCAATATTGGGATAGAGATTACTCAAATGTGAATCACCTCACGACGAAGTTTCCATAAATTCTATCTCTGTATAACCCATAACCCATTGATACCTATCATTCAATCAAACACTCACAATACCGATGTGTTGTCACCGATGCCGAGAAAGAGATTGATTGACAATTAAAATTTGATTTTCATGACCGGCACCTTTGGAACACAAGGCATTGATTGGTTGTATTATTATATAATATGCGTTACGTAACTGACCGAAAAGGAGAACACGCCCTCATTGTTGACAGCTTACACTATCCAAAGTTTATTATGTCTTTATTATAGTTTTTTAGATGAAGAATACTTTAAGTAATAATAATATATTATATTTTTAAAGTTAGTTGGTAAAATACATATCTTTTTTTTTTGAATTTGAACATATAATTTTTTAGAAGGAAATACATATTCTTAATCATTAAACCTAAAATATTTTAACAATAAAAATATTTTAAATAACAAAACAAGATTATACGAAGGAAATACATATTCTTAATCATTAAACCTAAAATATTTTAACAATAAAAATATTTTAAATAACAAAACAAGATTATACGGACCATTAGATGAATGCTTTCTCTTTCGCAATAAAAATATTCCAAAAAAGTCAAGATTGCTCTGCCCATTCACTTCCTCACCATTTGTTTTTTTGCCTGTCTCATTTAATCCTTCGTCGCTTTCATTGGGAGTCTCTCTTTCGTTCTTTATTTGGGCAATTACTTCTGCTCACTATCATTATTATCCTTATCACTAATTGTGCAGCTGCCGACGATAATGACCAACCTGACTTGGCCTTCCATGTGATCAACGCTAGTGCCCGTCTTATCTTGTCTCATGTGATCAACAAAGGCATTTAATTTCTTTTCTTGGTTGGAGATTAACTGTTGTTCTATCCACTCGTTGCCAATGCACTCGTGACAACCATATTCTGATTAAGCTTCTCGTTTTCTTATATTTTTTAAACATGATTTGGGACAGAATAGATTTTATATTTTTTAAACATGATTTGGGATTATGTGAATGTGAAAAGGAGTAATTTTACCTAAAATATTATTATTTTATATGTATTGGGTCATTAAAATTGGTTTTGTTTGGTTAAGAGTTAGTTTTTTTAAGATCTAGATGTTTAACTTTCCTTAAATAGTCGTAATAAGTTAATCTACATTTCCAAATAACAATTAATAATAACTATCCCTACTACTAATTAACAACTAAATTATAATAAATTTTTCCATTATATAATAAATACAATAAATACCATTTCAAAAACAAATGAATACAATAAGTACCTTCTCAAAAGCAAATACATAAATGCATTACTGATAAACCATATTCCAATACCAGTTACAGTCATCCATATTCCACTACCAGTTGCCGGCATCTTATTTATCTCTGTAAAAGAATGGTCCAATGCCCTACCCATCGACAAATAGAAGTCCATGCAGAAAAAGCCCAGTACAATGACTAGAGACTAACTAGTACACGGGATTACTAAATTATAAAACATATTCAAATATGAAGTTTATTATCTGTACGAAATGTTACCATCAAATTATTAATATTTCTATTTTAAACACGTATGTATATATATATATA
>ML799512.1:545987-558157 GCA_009831015.1 Picea engelmannii | reverse complement strand
GCTTCTCATCTGAATCCCATGATATGGATGTAAAAGTATTATAGCTCTGAAGCAAAAGTGGGTGAATGAGACAAAAGGTAGATATATGCCAAAAAGATCTTTCCTCTTTTCTTAAATACTGGGATAGTGGATTACTCAACTTTGCTTCAATATTGGGATAGAGATTACTCAAATGTGAATCATCTCACGACGACGTTTCCATAAATTCTATCTCTGTATAACCCATAACCCATTGATACCTATTATTCAATCAAACCCTCACAATACCGATATGTCGTCACCGATGCCGAGAAAGAGATTGATTGACAATTAAAATTTGATTTTCATGACCGGCACCTTTGGAACACAAGGCATTGATTGGTTGTATTATTATATAATATGCGTTACGTAACTGACCAAAAAGGAGAACACGCCCTCATTGTTGACAACTTACACTATCCAAAGTTTATTATGTCTTTATTATAATTTTTTCGATGAAGAATACTTTAAGTAATAATAATATATTTTTATATTTTTAAAGTTAGTTGATAAAATATATATCTTATTTTTTTTGAATTTAAATATATAATTTTTTAGAAAAAAATACATATTCTTAACCATTAAACCTAAAATACTTTAACAATAAAAATATTTTAAATAACAAAACAAGATTACACTGACCATCAGATGAATGCTTTCTCTTTCGCAATAAAAATATTCCAAAAAAGTCCAGATTGCTCTGCCCATTCACTTCCTCACCATTTGTTTTTTGCCTTTCTCATTTGATCCTTCGTCGCTTTCATTGGGAGTCTCTCTTTCATTCTTTATTTGGGCAATTACTTCTGCTCACTATCATTATTATCCTTATCACTAATTGTGCAGCTGCCGACGATAATGACCAACCTGACTTGGCCTTCCATGTGATCAACGCTAGTGCCCGTCTTATCTTGTCTCATGTGATCAACAAAGGCATTTAATTTCTTTTCTTGGTTGGAGATTAACTGTTGTTCTATCCACTTGTTGCCAATGCACTCGTGACAACCATATTCTGATTACGCTTCTCGTTTTCTTATATTTTTTAAACATGATTTGGGACAGAATAGATTTTATATTTTTTAAACATGATTTGGGATTATGTGAATGTCAAAAGGAGTATTTTTACATAAAATATTATTTATATGTATTGGGTCATTAAAATTGGTTTTGTTTGGTTAAGAGTTAGTTTTTTTAAGTTAATAGCTTAAGATCTAGACGTTTAACTTTCCTTAAATAATCGTAATAAATTAATCTACATTTTCAAATAACAACTAATGATAACTATCCCCACTACTAATTAACAACTAAATTATAATAAATTTTTCCATTATATAATAAATACAATAAATACCAATTCAAAAACAAATGAATACAATAAGTACCTTCTCAAAAGCAAATACATAACTGCATTACTGAGAAACCATATTTCAATACCAGTTGCAGTCATCTATATTCCACTAGCAGTTGTCGGCATCTTATTTATCTCTGTAAAGGAATGGTCCAATGCCCTACCCATCCACAAATAGAAGTCCATGCAGAAAAAGCCCAGTACAATGACTAGAGACAGGCCTGGAATTTCAAAATATCTTTGCCTGTCAAGTGTACTTTTGATGAAAGGCGTTTGTTTTTCATGTATGTCATTTTACGTTTTATACAGAGTTATAAGTGTCAAAATGGTCCAACCAAGTCTAACCACTAACGGCTGTGAAAGAATGGCTTTGTACAATGATTTTTCAGGGGTCCTCGTGCTTCTTGTTGTGGATAAATGAGAAAAAAATCCCTTGAATATTGAATAGACAACCTACTTGCTCATGCTAAACGAGGGTTTGAAATGGTGCTTCTCCAAACAGATCCGGAAGTTCTTGAATGGAATCTGGTAAGAAGGCAAGATGTTGTTGAGATAGCCATTGACATTTACTCCTATACAACTACTGCTCTACCTATAACCTAACCTCGAGCCTCCAAGTCTCGGGCCTACACTTTGCCCTACATTATATGTAGGTAATCCTAATACCTATAAGCTATATTGCATACCTAGGTAATCCTAATACCTATAAGAGTTTTTGACGGGTACTTTAAACACTTACAGGTGAATTTGAAAAGTTGATCATTTTAGTGCAAGTCAATAGTAACGTATAATTTTTATAATCCCGTGTCAAATACGGGTTGGGAGACCAAAAACGGGCTATAGCCCGTCAAATTCCAGGCCTCACTAGAGACTAACTAGTACACGGCATTACTAAATTATAAAACATATTCAAATATGAAGTTTATTATATGTACGAAATGTTACCATCAAATGTAAAACATCAAATTATTAATATTTCTATTTTAAACACGTGTACTTTTATATATATATATATATATATATATATATATATATATATATATAATTCTTTGTAACTCGATTTCAAACATCAAATTATTAATATTTGAAGCATAGTATGTCACAGATTGTCATAATCTGTCACAGATTGTCATACATTTTGGGGATTGTTAATATTTGTTATTAATAATTAAATTAGATTCATTTTATCTCCTGATTTATTATGAATTGGAGAATCAAATTAATTAAGATATAAACTTTTTTTAATCATTAGAATTATGATGAATCTATACTACTGATTATTGATATATGTCAATTAGATTTAATTCGGATTGAATTTAGTTCGAATTACTAAAAACACCTTTCCTATACCGCAATAATTTGAATACAAAAGTTCATGTATCTAATGTACCTAGATGATTAACATGAAAATAATATCCATGTGCTTAAGTTTAAGGGACCACTGAAACTTATAGGATTAAATATTAATATCTTTGTCTCATTAACCATACTTTGGATTGGAGATGTGGTATGGAATCTCATGTGCCCAAAAGATTAACATGAACAATGATCTGGTCGACATGCCATGTGCTTAGATGATCCACTTATCTGAGATGCTAGTTGAGAATATAATATGTAAATGTCAGATCATCCTGAATATTTAATATACATTTTCAAATAAATTGTTTTTATTGATATCTTTTAGTAAAAAAATAGATCTTTTTAATTTGAATATATTATCTCCCCACAAAATTAAAATTCTCTTTATTAATTCTGTACAGCCAGATGATATGCATGGACCATTTTGTTTCTGGTAATCATAAATAGCTATAAATTAGTTATTTTCTGGTGGAAGACTTTTGGGGTTGGATCACCTATCATCAAAAGATGGTATGATATCAAAAGCTAATGAATACTTGGATTCGTGGCATGGATCGCGTAGCATCAAAAGTTGTCATGGTATTAAAAGTCAATGGATGGTTGGTATTTATTTCCTGATTGATATTTCAGATAAGATTAGTGTAATCTATCATGATGGCCTGAATTTTAATGGATATATAGCATTTATTTTTTAGATGGATGGTTGGGATTAAATAAATGTGGTTTATTATGATGAATCATATTGGTTTGGTATTGATTCAATTTCCTAAAAATGTTAATGTAAAAAATGATTTTTTTATTATTAATTATAAAATTAATTATATGAAAAATAAATTATTAAAATAATTTTGAATTATATTGAAGAAATAGAAAAAATGAGGTATTTTTTATTGTTGATATTTGGACGTTAATTATAATTATCAATATTTTTTTTTCAAAAATCAATTTAAAATGACATTCAATTAAAAAAGAAAAAGGGAAAACTAAGTAAATTATAATAAAATTTTAATAAGAAATAAATAAAAAAATTAAAATTAATGAGAAAAAAATCTATGTTGCATGAGTTTAGGGAAAGTGAGAACCTTGGGAATGTGGATACNATTCAATTAAAAAAGAAAAAGGGAAAACTAAGTAAATTATAATAAAATTTTAATAAGAAATAAATAAAAAAATTAAAATTAATGAGAAAAAAATCTATGTTGCATGAGTTTAGGGAAAGTGAGAACCTTGGGAATGTGGATACCAGATTTTAAATTTTATTTCACTAAATTGAAGGTTAATCCAGAACACCATAATGCTCCTCCTATTGCAACAACTAAAATATCTAAATTATTAATTTAATTTGTACCAATAATTATATGAATATATTTAACACAATATTGAAACTTTAATAATACTACTATTGTAATATGAAATTATAATAAAAGTCAATGATATGGTTGGTTGATAGCAACAACACACTAGAACAAATGCTTACCATGGATAAGGTATTGATTTATTGGACTTTCATGTTTACTCTGGGATTCAAGGAAAACATATACACATTAAAAAAAATTCATATCAAGAACTAGTTTTTTACTTAAAGAAAAGTAAAAAAGAAAAGCATTAAAATAATAAAATATAATAAATAAAGAAAAGTAAAAAAACATAAATAGTTAGTAAAAAACTTTAAAAAAAAAGTGAGGAAGGACAAAAGGACTAACAAATAAAACCAAATAAGGAAGAGACTTAAGAAAATGTTTAGAAAATAACACAACCTTTTTCCTAGAATTACTTTCTCCTATGAATCCTAAAATCATCATCACTATTAAGACAAACTATTTTCCAAAAATTGCTAGACTCTAATTAATTAAACTATTTTCTCCTATGAATCCATTAGGGATGATTCATGTTGGAAATTTCTAGGGCTAACCTAGGTTCTACTTTAGGTTTCCAACAAAACCCTGCAAACCATCGACCCTTCTGGAGACTAGAAGGAAACATTGTGCACAATAAAGTCTCATCCGAGATGTCTTATGAGTGACTACGGGACCCATATGTCTACAATCTTGGAAGGGAGGCTACCATGGGGATGAGAAACATTCTTTCTACTTCAACATACATCAAATCTATTATTCTAATGCAACATTATATCCAAATCTACCATTCTTTAATTAGTTACATTAATTAAGATTCATTATGCGGTAATTATGCTCTCACCCTACTGTGTGTTGCATTTTAATTCTAACAAATTGATTAATTCATAATAAAAAATAGAAAGAAATAAGTTAAACATTCCACATAAAGACAAAAAATTACCGTGGTTCACCCCCCTGGGCTATGTCCACAAAGATCTAGTTTTCTTCTCTCTTTTATTATTCTCATTAAATTTATAGCGTTTTGCGCATTACATTTGAGGCTGACAAGATCACACTAAGATCCATAGCTTGCGAACTTACCCTCGATTACAATGCATATCTTTTTCTCGCTGCTCATATATCTATATCTATCTCAAAAACTAGCTCTAAGATCTCTTCTAACATTAGCTTCCTCTGCTATGTCACTGCCATCTATTTATATTACAAAAAAGGTGTTAATTACCCATTACAACAATGACCAAAACCCTAACCTAGTAACCTTAGGTGGATTAGGTTTGTCCACTTTCTAACTTCCTAAGCGCGACTGGTCCAAAATCCAACCATTTTCCACGTTGATCTGCATCTTTCCTCCTTCCTTTGAATTTCCTGATTTCCCGACTCTGCTTTTCCCTATTTTCCAGTGTGCACTCCTTTTCTGGTCCATTTCCTAACTGCCTTCATTAATTACCATTATTTTCCCCAAAATTTCCTATTCCAACAGGCCCCCAACACTCACTTGTCGCTCATCCCAAGCCACTCAGGTAGTGTGTGCCTCATGTACTGACTTCTCTAGCTGTTGGAACCTGCCTGAAATTTGTTCAACTTGAGATTTTACTTACACACTCTTTTCTGTTATAGTCTCCACATTGTGTGTAGTAATGTGCTCCTTCAACTTTATCCCACTCTCCAAGCCAACTTGTTCAATATGACCCTTTGCGGCGTCAATTTCTGTAAGCATTTTTTCTACGCCTTCCTGTAGTGGTTCTAATTGAGCCTGCCTTGACTACTTATCTTCTTGTATAGTCTTGAGATCTACCTGCAAATTCTTCATTTCTTGCCCACTTTTCAACCTGTCTGGTATTGTCATCTATTTCTACTTCTGTTTGAGTTCTTGCATCGCAGTATTTATAACTTCTTCTTTTTGTTCTAATTTCTGTAGTTTCTCATTGTCGTGAATATTTTTCCATAACTACGCGCTCTTATCATACAACTATGTTATTTCCTAGATTATCAACACAATGCTCATTGTATGACTTGTAGCCTCCTTCTCCCTTTGTGTTCTTACTTTTGGTGGAGTAGTGGGTACTAGAATATTTGTCAACTCTGTAATGTGGGATCTATAAGCCTCCATCGCTTGTGCTATTTTCTCAATTTTACCCTCTATGGGTAAATTGTCTCCTTCTGCGATGTCAACAATAGTTTTAAACAATTCTTCAACTTGTCGCTCTATTCTTTCAACGCACTGTTTTGTTTCTTCCCTCTCAAACTGCACCTATTTAAGTGTCATCTTCAGTGCATTACTTACTTTTTTGGCCAATTGCAAGCTTGTATCATCCGCACAAGCCCTTGATTGAATTTCCTACATGACACTTATCTGAAGTTTGTACAATACCTTAGTTGGAAACTTGGGCAGTGCCAAGTCAAAATGATCTATGTCCTTTAGTGGCTTCTGCATTGTATCCTCATCTACTTGCAACATTCCCTAGGCGACATGGAAATGTTCACTCCCCATGGCTATGATTTGTATTGTCTCTTGTTCTGGAAATGTTCTTTCCTAAGAATTTTTTTGTTGTTGCGCCTGCTCTTTTTGTTGTGCTATAGTAAGTCACAATTGTTCTAGTGCATCCTTCACCTCTATCAATTTATTGATTATATCCTCCCTCTAGTTTTCAGCATCATACCACATTTTCTTTGTGTAATCATGCACTTTCTATGCTACTAGCTCTACATCATCCTATATGAGTGTAAGTTGAGGAACTTCCTTGTGTGCCTTCATTTTCTTGCGTTGGCCTGCTGTCTGCAATACTATTCTTTCCATTGGCAGTGTCTTTGTCTATGTAGTTGTAACTGGTATATCCATATCTAGGAGATATCCACCTCACATTTCCTCCGACATAGGAATATTCGTCTCATGCTACATTCTTCTGTTTGGTTCTACTGCGTGCTCCTTTTCCTGACCTGAAGCCTTTGGGATAGTGTTTTTCTTCCTTGGCTTTTTAACTGTTTTGCTACTTCCTATTTATTTTGCATACTCTGTTGCTTTCCTTTTATTTGATGTTGGGATAGTTGAGTGTCTTGAAGGTCCAGCCTTTACTTGCTGCTTAGATTTTGGTATTTTCTTTAGGATTACTAGAACCTTCCATTCTTCAGGCCAATCCTTCATATCCCATTACACTTCTTCCTCTGTGATACAATATCTCAAATCTAGCCATTTCTTCTTAGGATACCTCTTAGCTTGGATCCACATGTTATTTCTCCATTTGTTTTCTAGTTTCTCATGTATCTCATAATAGAACATGGAAAAAATGCTATGATTTTCTTTCCTTTTCTTCAGATCTAAGGTATGCCATAATGTAGTATATTTTGTTGCACAACATTTCCATATCCTTTGGTAAAATCCATTGTATTTTCGATCTCCCCAACCAACCAATTCTATCAATATAATTAATCATGAATAATGAAATTATGATCCTAGATCATGCACATCATTGCAATCCTTCAAAAAAAAATTTAGTATATATGGAGCCCAACTAAGTAGACTCTCCTTTGCACACTATCTGACTGCTGCTATTACTCCTGTAGGGGCTTCCTCCTTGCGACATTTTCCCAAAAGTTTGCATGCTATCATTTTTGTTGCAAACTTAGTTGCTAGTTCATTTATCTATCTAATAAACATTCCCATGGATTCTATTCCAGTCCCACATTTTTCATTTATCTCATCTGCCAAGTATTTTTCTTTAGTTTTGTCATCCATCTATTTCTCTGGTTTTCCTCCATCTGTTGGTAATCCTGTGACTTTTGTAATTAATTCCACATCTATGGATACATGTCTCTCCATCCATAAGATGCCTCCATGTACCCATTCCAGTATTTGTTTGAGACATGCATTAACATATTTTCTTCTCCCAAAGTGGTGAATTTCCAACAAAGTCATGATTCATGTGTTATATAGCCTTCCAATCCACCCTTTTGGCTCTAGAATGGGGTCTCCTAAAGGACCTTCTCCTCTTATTTCCATGTAGACTTGTGCGAAATCAAAAAAAATTCCCCATGTCCTCCACATCATGATGAACATACTTTAGTTTTTTAACATATCCTAACATGTCACCAACTACTTTGACTCCTTCAGGTATTTGTAGCAGTGAAAATGTCAGTTCCTTTTTCTTGCTCGGTGTTCTTGGCGTGACACATTTTTCCCTAGTATTCTTCCTTCCTGATGATGTACTTGCTATTTCTAGTTGGTTCTCTTCCTCATCTTCTTATGTCTCTGAGTTTTGATGGTCTGTAATATCCTTAACCTACACTTGTTCCTTCGACTGTTGCACTGGCTCTTCTACATGATGTCGTACTTCATCAAAATTTGTTCGTTCATCATCTTCCTAATTTGGTTGTACATGTGGTTTTGTTGCGCATAATCCAATTCACTGTGTGGGGTTTTTCTCTGTGCTAGGGTTTTTTTGTTTCACCCTGTGGGTTAATATCCATTTCCTCTATCATCAGAATTCGTTGTTCCTGCTCCTCTACAATCGTCAGAATAATCGACTTGATTATTGGGGAAGGAATGGCATTGACGCCCACCACTCCTTTAGGATGAATTGAGTTTTCCCCATCGACTTCTATATCTTGTGCAGGCCTCGCAACACACCATGTTTTTCTTGCGAACCGGATGGGATCTCCAAACTTTGGTGGTGCCAATCTGCTAAATATTGAAAGGGTTTCTCTAAATATTAATTGTACCTATACAGTTTCAATCAACTTCCATTCACCAATCGTTGACTCTCTTTTAGGTAGCTAGAGAGGTAGTAGTGGGGGCCCAGAGAGCCCATAGTGATAATAGTGGAGGTCATTCAATGTAAGGTGGACTAGGTCCACTATATTATTAAATAAATCCCACTATGGTAGTTAGATATAATAAATGTAAGAGGACTTCTTAGAAGGTTCTACTTCTAGAAGATTTCTCCTCTAGAATGTTCTTAGGTGATGGTAACAATATATAAAGAGGTTCAAGAAATGTAATGGGACATGAAGAGAAATATTGTGTTTGGAGCTGAAGCTCATTAGGAGAAATCTCTCTCGAAGAGGCAAGTGAACATGAGAGGATCCCTTCCATAATAGGATCCGTTGTATGATGTTTCCCTACCTCAAGGGTTTCTATAATAAAGTTGTGGTTTTCTATTTTGTTCTCTGAATATTTGTGTTATTTTTGTATGCAATTATTTGGATATTAAAAAGTGGTATCAGAGGACTTTCCTTGACAAACATCGTGGGCAAATATTTTTTATTTTTGTAGATTTCTTTTTCGGAGAAGAAAAAAGAGGGCTGCGACATTCCAAAAATTTTCGGTATATTTTTGTGAAAATTTTGCAGAAACATGTTGTATATATGATTTCCTCTCAGAAAAACACTCAAATTGAAAAAAACAATTATCTAAAATGGAGTCCGAGAAGTCAAGATATTGAAGTTTTAAAATCTGCAATTTTTCAAAGTTTTTTCCACGGATGGCGACACGAATTTTTTATTTATTTATGTAGAAGATGGAGGACGAATTTGCCTAAAAAAATCACATATCGGAGTTCCTCTCACAATTTCACCCAATTTCAAAAAAAATATCAGCCGAAATAGAGTCTGGGAAGTGAAGTTATGAGCATTTTAAATTCAACAGTTTTTTAGGGTTTTTCCAGAAAAAGCTGCGATTTTCTGCCGTAACGTATTGTTCTATTTTTTGGGTTTTTTCATGATGGATACAGGACCTAAGAGTTCATAGGGTTATCATATGGCTATTTCTTCTCAACCCCTCAAATAAATTCTACAAATTAGTGAAGCATTCAAATCCTAATTGTATGACACATTGAATGCTAGATTGCATGACCTTGCAGATGGCCTCAATGATAGTTTTCATAGTATTCAAGATTCATTGGATAACATGCAGGAGAGATTTCTTATGGTGGACATCATGGATGAATATAATCAAGAAATATATTCTTGGTATGATTTTTAGGCTGATTGTGATGATTGGTATATGGATAGTTGTCATTTCTAGGATGACAACCACTTTCATATTTTATTTAATGACTCTAATCCACCTTCTGTAGAGAGCGTCAATGTGACAAATTGAGAGCCAATGATTATTACCAGTGTCCATCCTATGTATTCTATAGTGGTATTATTCCTTCCAGATTCTGCTACGACCATTTTCCACTATGTGGATGGATCTTCTTATTTGGATCCACATGACAGGTGTCAATCTTTGGAGCATCATTTTGAGTTGGTTATTGGGTTCCAAAATCTTCCACGGGGAGTTCACATGAGCACTTGGACAAGGGACCCAGGATTACAATGGTGGTTGGACTACTTAAACATGGTGGTTTTTCTTTCTACATGGGACCTTGGTTCTCCAGTATTCTCCAGCATTACGGTCCACAATAATCCATAGGACCCTGGTATATGGTTGTACATCAAGCGTTGAGGATAACGCTTTCATAAGGGGGATGGAATGTTAGGTAGCTAGAGAGTTATTAGTGGGGGGGAAGAGGGCCCATAGTGATAATATTGGAGGTCAATCAATGTAAAGTGGACTAGGTCCACTATATTATTAAATAAGGCCCACTATGGTAGTTAGATACAATAAATGTAATAGGACTTCTTAGAAGGTTTTACTTCTAGAAGATTCCTCCTCTAGAATGTTCTTAGGTGATCGTAGCACTATATAAAGAGGTTCAAGCAATGTAATGGGACATGAAGAGAAATATTGTGTTTGGAGCTGAAGCTCATTAGGAGGAAGCCCCCTCGAAGACGCAAGTGAACATGAGAGGATCCCTTCCATAATAATATCCATTGTATGGTGTTTCCCTACCTCAAGGGTTTGATGGTAATAAAAGAGATTTTGCATATTATTCTTCTATATTGATCCATGGATCTATTGTGTATTCAATATTTTTGTTGATTATATTTGTAGATCTATTCAGGTTCTTAGCATTCTCTTTACCTACTAGATCTTGTAACTACACAACACCTCCATCTGTGATAGAATTTGTAAGTATTTGTTATCATAGAGAAGAACCAAGTCTCCTTCCTTAAAGTTTTTCTTCTTAATGTGTCTATCATGCCAAGCTTTTTCCTTGTATTTCTATACTTCTTGATGGAAACCAACCATAATCATGTCTTCTTCTAGTTCCATGAGTTGAGACAATATTTCTTGAGTTGCACCTCTTTATGTCATGTTTATAATGGCTGCAATGCGCATAATAGGTATCAAATATTCTAAATGGACTACTTCTTCATGACCATACACCAATATGAAAGGTGTCTTCCCTGTGATTTTCTTGCATGTGGTTCTATAGGCCCATAATACTGTTGGTATCTTCAAATCCCAATCATCCCTATTTACATTGCAAATTTTAGTGAAGGCGTTCTATAATATTTTATTAAATGCTTCTACTATTCCATTATCCTGAGGATGTCCTAATATTCTAGTTGGTGGGTTGATTAGTCCTACAAATTCTACTTCCCATTTATAAAACACTTTAAGGGTTTGTTGGTTATCCTACTTAAGTATCATGTCTAAGTTTATTGACCCGGGGTTCATGTATGTCTGGGTTTCCAACAAATCCTCTAAAACTATTGGCCCTCCTGGTAAACCAGAAGGAAACACAATGCATTGGGTGCACTGCACCATCTCACCTAAGATAGTCTTAATGGGTGGTTGCAATACTCATGTGTTTGCAGCCTAGGATTGAGTGAGAGATATGATAACTGTTGATTAAGGTTGGTTGTCATTGATGTCAACCCTTGAAGAAAGACCCATAACACAAAGGTTTGGGTAATGGACCCAATAATGTTTGATGTAAATATGACTCATTATTGTTTTTTCATGGTTGATAAGAATTAAATATGGATGAACTCCAAAGTGGTCCCCTTATAGTGAAAGCCCTCACGAGAAGACGCTTTGTGGAGTAAGAGAACCCATGCTAATTATGGAATAATGAGATGAAGGAAAGTGAATTTGTCAGGGAAAATATCCTAGATGGATAGTTCTTGTCATTTCATTTCCGGTGGTATGTGGAATGTCACATAATTCCTCACGGTTAGAGAGTTATGGCCATGAGAAGTTG
>ML799512.1:520132-533813 GCA_009831015.1 Picea engelmannii | reverse complement strand
AGATAATAAATCTACCAATGAAGATGATGATGAATCTACCAATGAAGATGATGATGAATACACATCAGAGTAGGAATTTTTCTGAGCCATCCGGCTTAGAGACTCCCAAGTAATATGAATATTAGACAGGGGGAGTCTATGCGGTAGTTGTGACAGACCAAAGAACCATCCTTCGAGCAGCTTGTAGAGTTTGAGAAGACATATTCAGAGCAATGAGTTAGCATAAGTATAGTTTGATAGTATAATGATAAATGGGTTAGCATTATGGACAGTTGCACAAGTAGAGTCTTGTATAGTATGGACAGAGATGGATTTGTAAGAAGACTTAGCAGGTTTTAATATATATATGATAGTGGACGAGAGAATGGATTCATAGATTGGTTCAGGGAGTGGTTCAAAGACAAAGGAACATTATCGTAATGGATGATAATTACACAGTAAATGTCTCAAACAATACTAATGGATTACAAATTGACAGATATTTTTTGGACACAGGTAGTGCATACATCAATTCACATTCAAAACAGAGTAATGCTTAGAAACAACACTGATAAAACTCCCTACGAGCTATGGAAAGGAAGACCAACAAATGTGAAGCACTTCAGAGTTTTTGGAAGCAAATGCTACATCAAAAGAGAAGATGGAAGAATGGGAAAGTTTGACTCTTGTGTTGATTACAGGTTGATGCATGGTTCAGATTTATTGGTACAGGTTTACAATGGTATATCTCACAGTGATAGTGTGACAGTGGTTCCATCATTCTACTTCTACTTCAAGGTGGTAGGACGGGGCAAGGACAGGTGGTTGTAGCCAAAGAACATAGGGGGTTGTAGCCAGAGAATTGGGGAGTTGGAGATTCCCTCAGGTTGTAGCCTGAGAAACTAGGGGATTGGAGCCTCCTTCTAGTTGCAGTTGGAAAACAAAGGAAGTTGGTTCTTCCAATTAATGTAATTCTTCAAGACATATAAGAAAAAACATTCTATGGTTTTCTCCCGATTTGGGTTTCCACGTAAAACACTGGTGTACTGTGTATGTGTATGATTGTTCATTTGTTCATTGCTTATTTACTCTGCAGGTATTGGATAATAATGCTTCATTGATATAGCACTTGTATTATATGGTTAAAAGGGACTAAATTGCTCTATTACTTATTCACCCCCCCCTCTCAGTAATCCAACAATTATATACTGTGAGTTCTATTACAACATATTAACACAATACACTGCTATCACGATTATGCAGGAATTATAAGAACTCATTCATTCAACATAGCAATAGTTACTTGAAGAAAATAAATAAACACATGCATTCAATCACATAACACAAGTTTTACCGTGGTTCACCCCCTCTTGGGATACCTCCACAAAGATCAGGATCTTTGCTCTTGTATTATGGCAGTTCTCAGCTCCAACGTCGCATTCTTTACAACTCTTCTTAGTAGGTAATATATATTATGAGGTGGACTAACCCACACCATGCTCCTCAGCCTGTGATCTAACCCTCAATATCTACCCTCCTAAATCCTCTCTATCTCAACAACTTACAAAAGTAGGTCATACAAAAAAATATTATCTATCGACTCGCTACAACAATTCTCTCTATAATAACGACTAGTCCCCACTCTGAGACCTAAGTATCTCTATTTATACATTTATGGATCTTCAACCATTACAACACATTACCAAAACCCTAACCCTTCTGTCATTATGTATTCCATGCATGCATGCATGTTTTTCTTCCTTCCAACTGTCTCTTTCCTCGTGCATTCCTTCTTTCCCAAAATCACCTTTCTTTCTGCTTTGGTCTGCTTCCAACAGGCCCCCAACACTGACATGTGAATCTTCCCAATCCACCTAACCTTTGTGTGATTCTTCAATCTCCTTGGTGATCGCCTGGAACTTTTCCTTCATCTTTTCTTCTTTTGTTTGTGCCTGCTTGGTCTTCTCCTTCATTGTGTCTACTATCTGGACTACAATTTTGTCACTGATCAATTCTGTGGATTCTTCCTGGATATGTGCTATCTGTTTATTAGCTTCCTCTTCCTGCGCAATGACATCTGCTAAACTCTCTTGATGTGATTCCATTTGAGTCTGACACTCTTTTTTCTACATTTGCGCAGTGGTGAGCTCTGCCTGCATTTTCTTCATGTCCTGCGACCCTTTAACGCATTCCGTGATGGACATTGTATTCTACCTCTTGGATATTTGCGCTTATCCTTCCTTCTTCCTTGTCCCACCTTTGAACTTGTTGATCCTCCTCTATATTTGTCCAAAGCTGTGATTCTTTATTGAACAAGTCGGCTGCTATGTTGACCTGTTGCTCTATCTCTTATAGCTACTCTATTGCCTCCTACTTCCTTTTCTCCTTTACTGCTAGTGGAGTGGTGGGTGTGAGATTCTCATAAAGATTCTTGATCTCCTTATGATATTGATTGATTTACTACACAATCTGATCAATCTTTTCTACTGCTATGAGTTCATCCCTCTGTGAGATTTTTGGGATTTTTCATAAGTTCCTGCCACTTTCTTCTCCAATCCATTCATGCGCTCTCTTTCCTCTTGGGTTTCAAACTTAGCCTTCTCACATATTATTTCTAGCACATCCCGCTTCTTCATTGCCTGTTGTAATTTGGATAAGTCTATGCATGCACAAGACTGTACCTATTGGGTAACGCTAACCTATAATTTATGTAGATCCTTGGATGGTATCTACAACAATACCAGTTGGATTTGAGCTAAGTCTTTTAGGGGTGTCTGCCCCATGATCTTGTCCATGCGCAACATACTAGGTGTAATGTGGAATGTTGCATTTAGCTGCGGTATTGTATGGATTGTATCTCTCTCTCCTTCTTCCAGTCTTTCTCTTGTCTGCGATGTTAATTGCCCTGTTCCCATGATACTGCCCAATGTCTATGCTTCCCTAATCTTCTCGAGTAACTATCACATGTCTTCCATCTCCTCTTGAATTTTGTCTCTGTTGTGCGCAACATTTTCAAAATCCTCGGATATACAATCCTGAACCATTCGGGCTATCATCATTGCATCATCTTTCATGATCATGTATTCTGGAGGTGTTCTTTGCGCCTTCATCTTCTTGTGTGCACCCATTGTGTGAGTAGTTGGTCTCTTACTAAGGCCTGGTTCTTGGGGATTGGGACTTGGTGTAGTCCCTTGCATGACCTCGACTTGTTTTCATTGTTCTTTGGCCGAATGCGTATTATCCTTCCCCTTCTGGGTCCCCGTCTTAGCTATCCCTTCATTTGTTTTCTTTGTCTTTGTCTGGCCCATCCTTCATTTCTTGGGCACTGGGACTTCTTGAGGCTGTGTTTCTCCCTGCCCTGCATCCTCTTCTGCTGTCCTTTCTGGAAAGTCTTGGGTGAGGACTGGAATCTTCCACTCATCTTCTCAATTTTTGATAACCATGTCGATGTCACCCTCTGTGATACAATAGCGCATTTGTAGCCACTCCTTATTGGGGTCCTTCCATGCCTATATCCACATCGAATGTCCCTTGGCCTTGAATTTGGCGATATCTCGATACTGTGTGACAACCTGTGGTGTTATTATCCACATGTTGGAGATGGCCTCCTACAGGTCATGAAGGTATCCTTCGAATATGGATCTGTTCATATTTTTGTGCCTAGCATCGGATGTGGCGCCCAATAATAGATATCTCACTCCTTGATTAGGTTTGGGTCTAGTAGCGAAAGAGACATATCTCGGTTCCTTCCATCCCATAAATGCGATTAGCATGAGAAGCCATGAGTAATTAAATTCCATTCCAAAATCCTATGCATCCTTGCAATCATCTAGAAATAAATTTAACAGATAGGGTGCCCAGCCCATTGTGGTGCCCTCGGCACATTGTGCTGCAAATGTGACGACACCAGCCGAGACTTCCTCTCTGTGAAATTTCCTTAGTAGCTTGCAGGCCAAGACTTTTGCAACCATCTGTGTTGTGACGTCATTGATCCTCTTGATTATGATTCATCACGTCCCCATGCTTGTACCGTATTTATTCTTCATATCCTCCACAAGTGCTTTCACCTTTGTCTTTTTGTCGAGAAATTGCGTGGGATCCATGACTCGGGATGGAGACCCTGTAATGTTTGCAATAATATCTATGTCTATAGAGATGAGCTTGTCCAACCATATATCCTCACCATGTGTGACCACCATCAGTTATTTGATGCAATTTCTTGCGTACTGTCCTCTGCCAAAGTGTGGTAGGTCTACCAGACCTAAAATCTCCGTTTTTTCCAACCTTGTTTCCCACTGGAGTGGTTGATCAACCGGTTCCCCAAATGGATCCAAACCCACAGTCTGTAAGTATACCCTCTTTGTAAATTCTAGGAACTTGCTCGTGTCCATTACGTCGTGGTCCGAGTATTTCATCTTGTCAATATGACCCAACAAGTCTGGTTTCACCTATACCCCATCTGGTATACACATAAAAAAAATGGCTGTGACGAGTTGCTTGCGAGGTGACCTAGGTACATGTTGCTTGTCTTTCTTCGGTGGTGGTTGGTTCAAGGTTCCAACGGCCTTCATTTTTACTTCAAAATACCATTCCGGCCATCCCGTGACATCTTCTACTGTTCCTTCCGATGGGTAGTCTGACACGGTCGTTTGAGACTCAACTGGCTTGACTACTTCTTTCTGATTCATTGTCATCCCTGTTACACATTATTTTGGTCACCTTGATGATGATTCTACAAGCATGTGTTCATGCTCTCAAAAGGATCTTTTGTATGAGAAAAATAACAGATTTCTTCCTCTACAAGGCATGTTTTTAGAATGACACCGAAGGCTGACAGTAGTACACAGTGCAAAAATCATTTATTTCTATAGGTTGCTCTATACTTGGCTCATGGGGTTTTCTCAAGATGCTATATAGGTAGGGTGTGATGGTGTTTGAAGCTAAAGAAAGGAAGAATTTCATGAAGGTTCTTGATCCGGATTATTTTCGGCACAAAATGAGAGAAGAGATATGATAAGGAAATTCACAGAGATATCATGGATATCCAATAATATAACATAAAGGTATCAGAGATGCAACCATAAACAAAGATATACATTAATACATGATTTCTATTAATGAAAGAAATATACAGAGACTGTAAAAATATAGAGTGAAAGACTTTCTAGAATGGTGGCAACTTATCTTTGAGAAGAGATGTGATGACTACTCGCATCTGCAAGAAGATGATTACAATGAGGCTCTGCGGGCCTTTTCACAATAAAAATGAATGCCAAAATTCCTATACATCCAAAAACCTAACCCTAGGAGATGAAGCACCAAAATTCATGTGGGCCTCGTTTGGTAAAGTTAGTACATCAACTTCCCGGGGTCATAACTTTTTCATACGATCTTTGTTTTAGGCATATGATAGCTTGTTGGAAAGGTATTGCTGAGGAGATTCATTTTGGGGGCTCAATCATGCCTTCAAATATCATTAAGAACCTTGATCTCGAAAAACCTTCATTTGGGCCCTCAAAATGGCCCCGGAAGTTAAAAACTGCTAAAAATAGTAAATTGTCAAATTTGTCAGAAAACTATTTTTGGCCAGTCGGAAAAGGTGGGTGGCCACCGATATCCACCTGGATCAATCCTCCCTCCTTAGGAATTAATTTTTTCCATTGCATTGAGTTCCCGGGGGAGAGGGAAAAACATTTGTTGAATATGCATCTTGGTGGGTTGCTTGTCTTGTTGGAGACGTCGCGCTGCTTAGTTTGTGGAAATCTGTCATGAACCTGTTGAGGTTGAGGCTGTTCAACAAGTCAAGATACATGAGAGGAAGGTGTGTAGAAGGAATCTTGGTTCTTTGCTGCAACCTTTTCAACCTGCTTATGTTGGATAGAAGGTGCAGGGGGCGAGGCTGCAGTGGTTGCAGTGTCCTTCTGTTCCCCTTTTGAATAGATTGTGAAGAAGCTAAATTTTGTAGTATGAGATACTACCTTGCAACACTTTTGGAACAATATTTGGAACTACCTCTGGTCTTCTATATAGATGACCCCCAAGTGAAATAATGACATTGCGGGGTCGAGACTCATAAACAGTGTGACGCTTCCACATATATGGTTGGCCCAAGAGATCATCATAGACATATAGTGGGGAAACATCACATAATACAACATCCTTGAAGTGTTGGATGTCATATGATAATCGACATTGTTGGCTGACACAAAGATCTCATCCTTGGCGAAGCCACCCGATGTTGTATGGCTGCATGTGTGGTGTTGTCAACAATTCCAACTGTTTGACGACCTCTACTGAGATGAGGTTCTTCTGGCTTCCGCTATCAATAATAAAATGCAACAGGGTCCCCTTCACCCACATCTGTGAATGAAAAAGGCACTCCCCCTCTTCAAGATTTGCTGGTTCTTTTTGTTGAATTATTGCGGTAGTGGCAATAGCAGTGGGGTCTGCGTCAATGATCTGTCCTTTACCATTATTTTTAGAATCAAATTATGAATCAGGGTTCCTCTCTTTGTCTTTGATCTCATCCCCCAATGACTGTTTTGAGCGACATTCATCGGTGTTGTGCCAGGGGATTTTTTGGAACTCGCACCATTTTACGGTGTCCTTCTTTGTCTTCCCGTGACCCTTCTTTTCCTATGTCTTGGACTAGTTTTCGGGAGACTATTTTTTAGGGACGTCTTTGTCATACTTCGGTTGTTGCGGATTTGCAGACCCTAACTCCCATTTGTTCTAGTGCTTAAATTTCTACTCGATTTTAACATCATATTGATAAGCAACATCGAGTGATGAGATGCCAAGAAAATCCATTTCAGTCTGGATGTATCTGTGTAGAGCCCCACTATATTTCGGAACCAAATGTCGGTCAGAGCCTTTGATACCCAGCTTGGTGCACAAGGTATGGAAGGTATTAGTGAACTCTGAAACTGCTTGGCCCCTCTCTTTCCGTAGTGTGTTCCATCTCATGTATTGGACCTCATAGTTTCCAATAGGGTAATACTGTTCCTTTACCGCATCACAAAAAAATCCCAAGTGGGATCAGCCCCATATATTCCAGACTCCTCTATGGAAATTTTCTCCCAGTAAGTTTCCAACCAATGTTTGACATGAGGGAGAACTTTAAGGCATGCGAAGGTGATCTTTTCTTTGTCAGAAAAATTGTGAACAGAGAAATAACCTTCTAGCAGAGTTAACCATTTTTCTAGGGCTTATGCATCTATCTATCCTTCAAATACAAGAATATCAAAATTAACTTGTACCTTGAAAGGCAAGGTGCCTCCAAAGTGGTGTCTTGATGAAGATGTGCTTGATGCTATTGGAATGCGTTTAAGGATGTGGGAAAAATTCTCAATTATTTTGTCCCTTTGTCGCGTGAGAGCTTGCTCAAGCAACAGATTGATAGGATCATCTGCTCCATCGTTTTTCTTTTCTTCCGCCATTGAGGGTTTCTTGGGTGTGCGAGAGTGATTTTCTTCAAGAGAGACAAGCTCGAGACCCAAATTGATATACTCGGACCTCCTCGGGGACATGCACTGAAAAAACGCTCAAGAGCAGCCTGCTCTGATACCACTGATTCAAATTATTTTCGGCACGAAATGAGAGCGGAGATATAATAAAGAAATTCACAGAGATATCATGGATATCCAATAATATAAAATAAATGTATCAGATATGAAACCATAAAAATAGATATACAGTAATACACGATTTCTATTTATGAAAGAAATGTATAGATATTGTAAAAATACAAAGTGAAAGACTCACTAGAATGGTGGTAGCTTATCTATGAGAAGAGATGTGACGCCTACTCGCATCCACAAGAAAATGATTACAATGAGGCTTTGCGGGCCTTTTTACAATAAACAGGAATGCCAAAATTCTTAGACATCCAAAAATCTAACCCTAGGAGATGAAGCACCAAAAGTCATGTGGGCCCCGTTTGGGTAAGTTAGTACATCAACTTCCCAGGGTCATAACTTTTGCATACGATCTCCGTTTTAGGCGTATGATAGCTTGTTGGAAAGGTATCATCGAGGAGATTCATTTTGGAGGATCAATCATTCCTTTAGCTATCATTGAGAACCTATATATTGAAAAACCTTCATTTGGGCCCTCAAAATGGCCCCGAAAGTTAAAAACTGCTAAAAATAGTAAATTGCCAAATTTGCCAGAAAAATATTTTGAGCCAGTCGAAAAGGGTGGGTGGCCACCAATATCCACCTGGATCAGTTCTAGAAGGAGAATATTCTAGAATGTGAGGTGGCTTTCATGTGGTTTTGATCCTATTGGATACTCCGATTTGGTGGGATTATCCTCATCCTTTTAACTGCTTCACCTTCTCCTATATAATGATGGGTTTCTCATGGAAAAGGTTAAGCAATATTGAACAACGAATTGCTAAAAGAAAAGGCTGAAGACTGTGTGAAGGATCCTGTTGCAACTGATTCTTGAGGTCTCCATTGGTCCATCAAGATTTTGTGGACCATCTTCATACAAATTCGGAGCAAGTGTATGTGTGTGTTTGAACAAAGGACCACTAAAAGGGAACTTGGGACATTGAGGAAATTTAGTTGTATCTTCCACTTTTACTTAATATAATATGGTGACATGTTTCTTTCCCATAAAATCATTATCATTTTATTACATGACTCCTTGATCACATGTTTAGGTTTTCATTGAATCTATTATTGTTGCTTTCACTTTGGTTGGTTTGTGTCATTGCAGATCTGATTTCACAAGAGCACCAGAGAGAAGTAGGGAAAACAAAGATACAAGGAAGTGATATCTAAAGGTATGTCATCCATCCATTATTTGTTAGTAAATACAATGATTGTAACTTAGGGAAATAATAACGTCCTATCTTGTTTTGTTCTAGATCCAGGTGGATCTAGGGAGATTAGTTTATGTCTGCATTCATCGATTTATCCAATAACAAAATTGGCGAGTCCACTGGGGATACAACTTGTTTGTGTTTTTTTGTTAGCCATTTCCTTTTAGCCTACCTTTCTTCACTTTATTTCAATCTTTGAGTCTGTGGGGCATCCATCTAGACTCTCTCAATTTGAAATTTCACTTAGACCCTTTGTCCTCTTTCCAAATTTCTTTCGTTTACAGACACTTCCACACTGTACGCATTCATAGCCTGCAGAAACATTTGATTTCCGCACCCTAACTATTTGTCCCAGTGCGTACTTTCCACGACCTACCCACAGCTAGCTTGCGAAAACCTTTGATTTCCGCACTATAATCTACAGCTAGGTTGCGATGGCGTTTGTAAATTTTTTTGGTTTGGTCCTGTCATATTTTGATGCCTAGTTTTTCTTTAGCCAGCTGGGAGGAACTTTTAATGCTAGTATATGGCTGATTTCTGAGCTTGAAACTTGTTGTCGATTGGTTTTTGGAGATTGAACACCTTTCTTAATCATTTTTTTTCCAGTTTTACCTTTTGATTTTTATCAACAAGGATATAATCTCTGATTTCGCATCTGTGTGCTTGATTGATTAAAAGTCTTTTGGTTGGATTTAAAGTTTTGGATTGATTACATTTTTTGGATTGCTTGATGATTGGAAAGTCATTTTTCATTTTCATTTGGTGAAACACTTTCTTTTCATTTTTACTTTTATTTTCATTGAAAGTTTGATTTGGGTGCTTGTTGAGTGTATAAATTTTCTTTGATTACTTGTCCTTTCTTAGTTATACCCCTGATTTGGTTTTATAAAGGAGGAATTTAAAGTTACTTATTCTTTTAAGTAATCATACATAAGAAAGTTTTTTTCATTCAAAAGAAGAGAAAATTGAGGAATATCATTTTTTATGGTTGTTTGCAAATGTGTTCATTCAAGAAAAAGAAAGTACATTTGGTAGCTTACATCATTCCGGAAAAATACCTTCTCCCTGCTATAGATAGAGTTCATTGAATCAAAGATTGCATCATTCATTTCTATTTGCATATTGTTGGGTCAAGGTCTTACAGAATATTGGTTTCATTCTCATCTCCCTCTTGAGTAAACAACAGCCTCTAAAAAACATTGCGAAATCTAAAATTCAATTAGTAACTTTTATTTTCTAGGGATATTTTACACCAACATTAGCTAGGCGAGGGCTTTGAAATAGGCTGTGAGACACACTCTCCAAAGAACAAAACACATAATAGCAGCTTATGATAGGGAGTTCTCAAATCCATTTGCAACATTTTGTCCTGGGAATCCCTTCTCACACAAGGGTCAAATCCAAGGTCACATTGAGATTGACAGAGTTACTCACCCTGATTTGTTGGTCTCAGTGTAGATATTGTGCGTATTATGGGGGTTGCTTGAATGGTATACCCACAATGATGAGTGGAATCTTATCAAGTTTATTTCGGCCTAGATACCCTACCTTTGCGCATGGATCAGACTGTCGACTGTTTCCACATGCATCACTATTGTTCTTGGTAACCTTAGTTGCCTATATTCTTAGGGTCTTACACAAGGTGACTGTGGAGGGGCATGTCTTCATGGTACCTAGAATCGACGTTGGCCAAACTCACTCAGGATCCTTGGAGGGTATACCCATGATTATGTGTGGGAGCTTGCACCAGGGTGTAAGTCCATTAAGAAGGTTGTTAACATAACTTTTCCACCCACTCTATCCTAGCCGCTTCTTGTCTTGAATTCACATCATTGGATTTCATCACCAACTAGTGACTTCTAAATAAAAAGGTTTTGTTTTCTTGGTTTGCTACCTAGATTTTATAAGCGAATGTTGTTTGTTTCTATATTTGGCCATAGATTTTTTCCGTAAAATATTTGGTTCAACCAACATTGACCCTCCACGTTGTTCATGTAGGATTCAAGGACTACCCCCAAAAGATCCAGAAGGTTCTCAGCCCTTGCCTAATAATCCACTTGAGGGCTCTCCTCAACAAAGTGAGGTCCAGGAAAAAATACCTTCACAAGAGGAAAGAATTGACTCTTTAGACAATTTCCAAATTATTTTTGATTCTC
The DNA here is from genome assembly GCA_009831015.1 of Picea engelmannii. Lineage (NCBI taxonomy): Eukaryota > Viridiplantae > Streptophyta > Pinopsida > Pinales > Pinaceae > Picea > Picea engelmannii. Next base: position 522,848 of record ML799512.1, on the reverse strand, counting down.
TAGACGCTTTATGAATACCTTATGGGTATGAGAGACGTATTCTTTGACTGAATTCATCTAGAGAACTTGTTGTTGAAACTTCTGGAATACCAAATGGACCTCTTACCGACCCAAAAAATGAGGATCCCTTTTGGACCATTGACATATTCTAAACCCCGGCTATAGTGTAGGAACATTGACATCTCGGGGGAAGGTGCTGATATACCTGTCGTCTCTGAGCTTCTCGAAATGTCTGCTACCTACACAATACCTCTTGATCACTTTTCTATTATAACTTTCTATCTCTTTGTTGGTTCAGACACACAGCCCGTTGGTCCTAGCTCGACCGTTCCTCTTCGGATATCCCATTACATAATGGTCCCACATGCTATGACTATTCCCACTGGGAATACGGTGGCTAGCCAAGCTCCCATTGGCACACCACTTTCATCTAGATCCATCCCGTCACTTCCTCTTGGGTATAATTCTTTGAATACTTCTATCCCTATTCCTACCCAGGTTCCATCCAAAGATTCTAGAGTTTTTACTCCTCCTAGGTAAAATGATTCTTCCGCTTTCATTCTGACACCTTCCCAGGTCCCCTCTGGAGGGTCTTATCCACCTTTTATGGGAGGATTTGGCCCAAGTGGGTCCAATCCAATTGGAGGATATACTCTGTAATTCACTTCTGGTTATCATATTCTTATTGGAGGGCAATTTAACCCTGGGGGCCAAACTCAATTTGGATGTCAAACCCAAACTGGAACACAACCCCCACTTGGAGGACAACCCCTACTTGGAGGTTATACCCAACCCTATGGACAAAACATACCAATATCATTAGCCTAGTATTGGAACCTTCTCATCCAGGGAAATCCACAATCATCTAGCGGGAAACAACCTCAAGTTATCTCTTTCATACCCCCTAGTTCAAGCCAGTCATATGTCGGTTCTTCCAATCCCATTTGGGCTTTGAACATTCATTCTAGTGTTGGTTTCCAAGGGAACATCCCTAATCAGTACAAACCTATGGGATACATGCCTCCACACTCACGTATAAATCTGTTAGGACCTTCATCTCACATACAAACTGCTTACGGTCCTACTGGTATACTGACGAGACTTCCTCCTAAAGTCACCAGTAACCTCACGTGAATAGATAGTTTCCCTTTTTATCCACTTTGGATCTACCCGACTTGTATAGAATCTTGAATGAACCTATCATACATTCTCCCCATTGGCCTGTTATACCGGCCAAGCTACCATCTGACATTCCAAAATTTGACGGTAAACCAGGAGAAGATCCAAACAACCATGTTATGACTTTTCACCTTTGTTGTTAGTCCAACTCTTTGATGGACGACTCCATTCAATTACAACTCTTCCAACGAACTCTTACGAGTTCAGCTGCTAAGTGGTATATAGAATTACTACGAGGCTTCTTCATGGAATTTTATACCCTAGCCATGAATTTCCTCACACATTACCAATTGCCAATCCACTATGAAATAGGAACCGAGATTTTGAGTTCCTTCAAGCGAAATTCAGACACTCATATTTTCAATCACATCCATGAGTGGAGAAGAAGACGACGTTTGATCAAACTCGACCTTCTCGATCAGTTATTGGTAGAATGGTTCCAAAAATCATTCGTGAATAAAATCTATCGTTACATTTCCATGGGTAGAGTTGTCATAGAAGAATAGATGATCAGTCTCACTCAGTACCTCGATCTCATTTATTCACAAACGAGCACTCTTTACGACTTTCTCCCTAATGCTCCTCATCCTTCTACCATAACTACCTCAACTACCCCTACTACTTCTCATGCAACTGATGGTGTGATTGGCACTTTCCATGCTCAACTTCAATCTACGTAAGCCTCTCACACCAATCCCAAATCTACTGCAAAACCTCTGAGGTTAACTCCATTCAAACTATCCCTGTTGGAAAAAATAAATCTAAAAAAGGGAAGGGTAAGAATAAGGAGGATAAAACTAATCTGAAATGTGAGAAAGCCAAAAAACAACCTGCTGATGATAAGGATAAGAGAAAACACCAATACCCTTGCCTTATCTATGGTGATGATCACTACACAAAATATTGTCCAAGATGTGCTAAGGTCACTAAATTCCTTCAAAGGACTGCGAAGCCTCCCTCACTTGTCATTTTTTCCCAAACTTTCCCTTCTCAATAGCATGCCCAATTGGTCATTCACAACCAACCCTCTCCTTCCAACACTTCCTATGGCCTTATTGTTGGACAACTGAGAGGGGGGGGAGTGAATCAGTTGTTACCATGCTTAAACAATTATGCTTCTTTTAAACTCTTTGCATAAACATTGAATGATGATCACAATAATGTAGGGAAATAAACAATGGCACTTTCAACATCATTCACATATATGAGAAACACAAAGACATATATTTCCCGAGGAAACCCATACAGGGTAAAAACCTCTTTTTCTTTATATGATAAGTAATAGTTACAATCTTTACATTATCATACATATGAGAACCAACTCATAATGACGCTACAACCTCAGTTTTGCAAGCTGCTACTTGCTGAGAGCACCAACTCTCTGTTTTCTCTATCACCCACTAGAAGGAAGCACCAACCCCCTGGTTTCTCTAGCACCAACTAGAAGGAAGCACCAACTCCCTGGTTTCTCTAGCACCAACTAGAAGGAAGCACCAACTCCCTGGTTTCTCTAGCACCAACTAGAAGGAAGCACCAA
>ML799512.1:480423-498752 GCA_009831015.1 Picea engelmannii | reverse complement strand
TCTACATGCCTCAATGGTAGGCTTCTTCACTTTCGACAATGGATTCACATCATTGGTCCCCGATCAGGAGATTCCATCGAGTGTTTGACTTCAACTCATTTATTCACATTTGTTGGATTGTACTAAAGTACCTTGGGAGTCATTGACATCAATGGTGATTTCCCTCACACTTATTAATGGTTTTCATCAATGACCGATAATCAAGTGGTTTCTACCATGTTCGACTTCAACACCTATAATCGCATGGCTAGATTCGTACTTACGGGTGACGGGATTGAAGACCTTGGATCTCATCATCTTGGTCCAGGTTGCGATGGAGTATTTACGATTTGTATTGACACATAGATCCACTTTGTATGTCTTGTGTCTATGTCCTAATTTCAAGCTTGTTAACACATAGATCCACAGTGTATTCTTGGTGGCTATGTATCGTCTTGATGACATGGATCCACAGTGTATAATTGGTGGCCATGACTGACATTTATGATTCAAATCATTTGTAGTATGAGCATGGGAATGCCTACCTTAGAAATGGTACCATATTGTGTAGATGCTTCATTGTTTGCAGGTTCTCAATTGGTGCACTCCTTGTTCCCGACACACACATGAATTTTACAAAGTATTTCGGTTGTCATGAGTTCCAACCTCATAATTTGGGGGGAATTCTGTTACACATTATTTTGGTCACCCTGATGATGATTTTACAAGCATGTGTTCAAGATCTCAAAAGGATCTCTTGTAGGAGAAAAGTGATTGATTTATTCATCTACAAGGCATGTTTTTAGAATGACGTCGCAGGCTGACAGTAGTACATAGTGAAAAAATCCTTCATTTTCGCAGGTTTCTCTATACCTGGCTCATGGGGTTTCCGCAGGCTACCATATAGGTAGGTTGTGGCGGAGTTTGAAGCTAAAGAAAGGAAGAAGTTCACAAAGGTTCTAGAAGGATAATCTTTTATAATGTGATGTGGCATCCATATGGTTGTGATCATACTAGCTTATCTGATTTCATGGGATCATCCTCATCCTTTTAACTGCTTCACTTTCTCCTATATAATGATGGGTTTCTTATGGAAAAGGTTAAGCAAGATTGAGCAAAGAATTTCTAAAAGAATAGGTTGAAGATTGTGTGAAGGATCCTATTGCAACTGATGCTTAAGGTCTCCATTGGTCCATAAATATTTTGTGGACCATCTTCATACAAATTCAGAGCAAGTGTATGTGTGTGTTGGAACAAAGGACCACTAAAATGGAACTTGTGATATCAAGGCAATTCGGTTGTATCTTCCACTTTTACTTAATATAATACGGTGACATGTTTCTTTCCCATAAAATCATTAGCATTTTATTACATGACTACTTGATCACATGTCTAGTTTTTCATTGAATCTATTATTGTTGATTTCACTTTGGTTGTTTTGTGTCATTGCAGATCTGATTTCACAAGAGCACCATAGCGAAGAAGGGACAACAAATATATAAGGAAGCAATATCTAAAGGTATGTCATCCATTCCTTCTTTGGTAGTAAATTAAATGATTGTAAATTAGGGAAAGCGTCATGTTTTGTCTTGTTTTGTTCTATATCCAGGTGGATCTAGGGAGATTAGTTTATGTTCACATTCACCGATTTATCCAATAACAGTCTCATTGACTCTCAGAGCAGTTTCAGAGTTCTCTGGTTGCACCTTCTTCAGGATTTCTGCTTCTTGGTTCTGTTGCCCCTATTCTTCTGTCAGCATATCTACCTTCATGCCCTCAAGTTCTGGTTATTGGGATTCTTCCACCATGGGTGTGGGTTTTACTGGTGTCGTATCTGGTGAAGGGATTTCATCGATATTGATGACCTTCGATGGTTATTGTTCTCCTTCTTCCAATTACACCTATTTCCTAGGTCTAACTCTGGGTTTTCTGGAAGTTTGGTTGTTTCTTCTTGCCTTGGTGGTGCCATGGTGGTGAGTATCTATCGTTGCTGAGTTTGATAGTATCTGTGCCCTTTGTGAAATACACTCTGTGCTCCTTATGCTTTCTCATCCTCTATCTTTTCCAATCTCCCAATAGACTGTTTTCTTCTGTGTCTGTGTTTTGTATGGGCATCACATGGATCTTGTCGAAGACGCTACCTTTATTGTGGATTCAATGTACCTCCAGTTCCTTCATACTTGTCATTATTCTCCCTTGCCGTCTCCAATTGGCGTGATTAATGTGGCGTCCTGTTGGTCCTTTCCAACAGTCAATTCCACGTAACTCTGTCATTTCATACTACTTTTTTTGTCTTTACTTTTCCCACTTGTTTCCATGGTGACTTGGCCATTGGACTTTTCCTCGACAATTTTTTATTCCTAAGTGTGCATGAACCTTCTTCCTTCGACGCAGTGTATCTCTATTTGTATCGTTTAATATCCTGTTTTCTTTTGTTTTTTTTTCTACTGCGCAGTGATTTTTCAAGTAGTGGGTGGTCGACTGTCCTTGTACGACTTTAGTCGGCACCAGTTGATCATCCCTTTGAGTTATGCTCTTGCTAATTCTTTCAACTATACACATCCTCCATTTGTGAAATTTTTTACTTCGTATGGTCCTATCTAGTGCATTCTGAGTTTTCCTAGGTGTTGAATGGATTTGTTGTCATACATCAACCCTAAATATCCTTCCTTGAAAGTTTTCTTATTGATGTGTCTGTCATGCCAATATTTATCCATTTCTTTATGAACTTATTGGTGGAACCCTGCTAAGATCCGATCCTCCTCCATGGTCATAAACTGGTTTAGTCTCTCCTGTACTGCACCTCGTTCCGTCATGTGTGTAATTGCTACTACACGCAAACTGGGTACCATAAATTTTAATCGCACCATTTCTTCTTGAACATATACCAGTTTAAATGGAATGTGTCCTGTCAATTTATTGCACATAGTCCTTTAGGCCCCCAATAATGATGGTATTTTAAGGTCCCAATCATTCCTAATGACATTACAGATCTTCGTCAGTGCATTCTCAAGAATTTTGTTGAGTGGCTCTACTGTGTCGTTTACCTGTGGGTGTTATGGTATACTTTTCTGATGATGGACTTCAAACTCTTTAGTCATAGTGTTGATAGTGTTTTTTATGAAGTGCATTCCTTGGCCACTCATCAAAACTCGTGGGCACCCAAATCGAGTGATTACTTGTTCAAATAGAAAGTTTGTTTTTGTTTTCGCGCTGTAATCCTTCACTAGTGTTGCTTCCTCCCATATTATTAGGTATTCTGGTGTGGTGATAATCTACCTTGCTCCTATTATTTTCGCTTGTGGGTTGATTGTTCCCACAAAGTCTATTTCCCATTTATCAAATGCCTGCAATGTTACCTGTGGTCATAATGGAATATTGTCCCTTATGTTGGGTTTACCAACCCTTTGACAGATGTCGCATTTATGGTAGTAATCCTTCGAGTCTCTGTGAATTGTCGGCCACCATAGTATTGCACATAATACCTTCTGTGCAGTATCCTTTCCTGCATAATTCCTTCCTGCTATTCCATCACGGGCTTCTGCTAAAACTCTTGATATTTCATGTTCTAACACATATCTTCAGAAGATGCTATGTGGGCCCATTTTGTATAAGTGTCCTGCGATCAGTTGATAGTCTACAACCTGGAATACCAGATTTTTATTTTGCATGATGTTGTATTCCGGTGGCACAATACCTTTGCTCAAGTACTGGATGATATCTACAAAGTAATCATTAGCGATCTGGACTGAAAATAATTGTGCATCTGGAAAGTTGTCATATAAATTCGTAGGTTCTTCTCCATTTGTGTACCTTGATAGGTGGTTAGGTCTTGCATTCAATTTTCTTGGCTTGACTATTACTTCAAAGTCAAATTATTGAAATAGTAGTAACCATCGATAGATTCTCCCCCCAACACTATCTTGTTGACTAGGTATTTAAGGGTTGAGTGATCTGTGAACATCTTGAAGTGTTTCCCCAGTAATTAATGTATGAAATTCTGTAGTGTGTAGACCATAGCTAGGCCTTCTCTCTCTGTAGTGTTATAGTTCTTCTCTAATTCTGACAGCTTCCAACTCGCAAATGCTATGGGGTGATCCAAATCCCCCACTCTTGGCTATGCCAAGATAGCTCCAAGTGATATGGTTGATGCATCTACATGGACGTGGAATTTCTTCTCCCATTATGGAAATATTAATATTGTCACGATGACCATCTTTTCCTTTAGGGTATCCAGACCGTGTTGACACTCGTCATTCCACTGAAACTTTGTATATTTTCTTAACAATTTTTCCATTGGCGTGGTAATTTGTGCGTATCCTTTGATGAAATTTCTATAGTACCCTATGTGTCCCAATGTCGCTCTTAGTTGAAAGACTATTTTAGGTGGTGGGAAGTTAACATTAATTGCAATCTTTGTAGGATCTACTAGTAACCCTTGTTTTCATACTATATGGCCCGATAGTATCCCAAGCGGTGTTCTGAATATACATTTTTTTATGTTTAATCATATATGGCATTGCCTACATCTTTCTAACATCATCCGCAAGACCTCTACATGGTCTTTCAACAAACTATAGACTATCCAATCATCCAGGTATACCTCAAGAAACTGATGGATGAATTCCTTAAACACGACGATGACTACTCTGGAAAATATTGCTGGTGCATTCTTCAGTCCAAACAACATGACTGTTTACTGGTAGGATCACCATTCTATCGCAAACGTGGTATTGTATCTATCTTCTTGTGCTATCTTGATTTGATGGTAGCCTGAGAATCCAACAGTGAATGAGTAAGCTTCATGTACACCTATGTTCTCTAACACTTCATCCGTGAAAGGTGTATGGAACGGGTCATGTAGGCATGCATCTTTCAACTTCCTCAAGTCGACACATATCCTTATCCCTCTTTTTTTTCTTGAACTACCATCGGGCTTATCCATTATGATTCTTCCATTGGTTCTATGATTATGGCTTCAAGCATCCTGTCGATCTTATCTTTGACATTCTTCTTATATAATGGGTTCAGTCTGTATGGTTGTTGTCTGATTGGTCTCGCTTCAGGTCTGAGTGGTGTCTTCATTTCTCTTAGATCTCTTGTTATACCCTTCATCTTTGTAAATTTTGTGGGAAACAGGTCATTGTACTCACGCAATAACTCTGTTATGATTTCCACTATTTTATCATCCTAGTAATATCCAATGCTGGCCATTTTTGGGTTCTCAATTGTCCCAATGTTGACTTTCTTTACCTTGATTGACATGGCTATAATTTCTGATTCTATGGGTGGACCCTCCACTTCTCTTTCTCCTTCTTCTTCCTCGATCTGAATATCATGTAGATCATATTCATCTGGTGCTTCCTCCTGCACATGGTAACATGAAAATAGTTCTTTGAATGTCTGTTTGTTTCGTTGTTGTTCTTCTGTTATGAGTTTGAATTTTGGTTCTTTGATGAATACCACTCCTCTTATATGTTTAAGAGATGCATCTATGTTGGGGTTCTCATGCTTGAATGAGAAAGTGACTGTAAAGTTTTGTTGCAATGTCATCTAGGTCGCAGTTCCTTTGTGCAATTACTGGTCTGTATACCAGTTCCTTGGTATGCCTTGGGGGTATCATTTTTCACAGTGTTCTACACTTCTCCAAGTGTTCCACTGGTGCTCCTTGTCCATCATACTTCCATTGTTTGTTAATTTTTTTTCTGCGTCGAAACTTATGTGCAATAACTTCTTACATTGGTACCAATATGTGATTGTCTCTTTGTGTGCACCCCACCATCTTCCAGGTTTGGCCTTCAGTGCTATATCAAGTGCTAATAGTCTCTGATTCTCTAAAACTACATCTTCATACTGTGCCAAGAATACTTCCATGTCATTTATTCTGTGGAATTTGGGTGGTTCCCTTATCTTTGTGCCTACCCATCTTACTGTGCAGTCTATTAGTGCACATCTTCTCATGGAAATTTTGTGTAGCCTTTTTTTCCAGTTCTCTAAACTAGTGTTGGAGTCTGTTTCACATGAAGTAATGCTCTGCCAACTGAGTATCCCATATGTAGTTGGATTTAGATAATCCTCATCACACACAGTTGTTCTATACAAATGGTTGATTTCCTCTAAGTATAAGAAAGTAGGTTTTACAAACATTTCCCCTTCTGATGGGTTTAATGGCGTGATGAGCCTATATTCACCTGACTCAAATGTCATTTTTCGCGTCTTGAGATTGATTATGGTCTTGTTTTCAAATGCCCAATCCAAACCAAGAAACATTAGATATGGTGTTGTGCCATCCACTATTTCAATCACTTCAAAGTACGCTTTATTGCACACTCCATCTAGGTATACTATCACTCCTTTCAGTCTACCGATTGGTAGGACTCTATCTTGGTTTTCTAGTTTCAAATTGAATAGGTGAATGTCTTAATGTGGGATCTTCCATGCATTTCCATGTCTTCTTTGGTAATACATTCACTTCAGATCCTAGATCCATTATGATATCTCCCATGTTGAAATCTCTGATATTGGCATTGAGTCTGAATTCTCTACTTGTTCTTCTCCTTGTATGTAGGTGATTGACTGTCTTTTGTTCTAGTTTTCCTTCTGTTTCTTTACTACATATTTATAATATGTTTTTCAATATTTTGACAGATGATGGATCACTTAATACTTTTATACATGATTGCAAAAATCCTTTGATTATACTTACCTATTCCATGGGTTTTGCTTTCATTGGTATGATCTAATAATGGAGGCATCTCATACTTCAGTGATTCCTTGCTTTACTGCAAATTTTAAGTTGACGCCATGTCCTCATCCTAAAATTCTTGTCTGGCTTGTTTAAATATCTCCTTTTTGTTCTGCACGTCGAACTGCTTCCTTGGTTCAGTGTTTTTCTTCACCCACTTGTTTTGTACTGGCTCTTGTCGGACTACGTCGTTTCCTATTTTATCTCCTCCATGAGTAACTATGTTGATGTTTCATCCTTCGTCCCTCGCTTCGGCTAAAATCCACTGAACATACTAGTTGTTCTAGTTCCTCTTTTCCTGGAAATTTACTAATAGTGTCAGACATTCTTCCATATCATGGTCTGATGCATGACAATACATACAAGGTGTTGGTGGAAGTGGACATTACCTTGCATAATGTATTGGTTGTTATCAATTGTGGCATACCATGGGTCCTCTACGTCAACCAAAAAATCCTCTTGCTTTTCCTCCACCTCTGTAGCCTTCTCAATCTCCTCTCGATGCGTTATACTGTGGCGCCTGATTATATGACACAGTATTTTATGTAGGTTGTGCTATGTTATACTTTGGTTGCACGGTATTATATGGTTGTTGCACAATATTATACTGTTGTTGCGCATAGTTGTATGGGGATGGGACTTGATTAAACTGTGGTGTTTCTTTCCCAGTCATCATTTCTTACTACACTCTAAATGCATCTGATGTCCTCTATCACATCATATCCATATTTCTACAATCTTTTTCGTCGTGGCCCACTGACTTACAAAAGTTGCAATACAAACTCTTTGGGACTATCTGGTATTTCTGCATCATTGGGTAATGATATGGATCGTGGCCCGATTTCTTACATACTTCGCACCATATTCCTCCTATTGGTAATGGATTTGGCATTCCTGCTATCATATACTGTGCGAATGTTGGATTTTTGTTCTTCTGGTGTCCTTCCATCCTGCATGTAGTGCACCAAATGACGTTTCGTTTGTCCTTGCTCTTATTCTAGTTTAGCTGAAAATTTAAGTTCTTCAAATCCTCCTTCAGTTCCTCGATGGTTGGGTCCGTCTGTTGATACTAGTTTTCTTCCAGTTGTAGGGATTCTTGTAGAGCCTCTGCCTGCATCAGAAACTTCTGTTGTCTCAATGGATATTTTAAGTGTGGTAGAAGTGAATTGATGAATAGGTTACTATGCTGCATATCGATCATGAGATATTTCAACTTTCCCTTCATTCACTTGAATATCTGGTCAATCTCCCACACAAATTCTCCCGGTTTCTGTCTAATTTCGATCATCTCGTTCATGTACTGATCCTATGAACTTGGCTTATGGAACTCATTTATTAGTAGTTTCTTGATGTCTGCAATTGTTCTGGTTGTCCCTGGTGGATTTTTTGTAGCTAAAATAATATATCAATCTAGTGCGCGATCCCTTAGTGTAATCGCTAGTTGTGCTAGTTTAGTATCTTCGTCTATGATCTATTTTGCTTCCCAAATATTCTCACAGATGAATAAATGTTTTTTTGGGTCCTTTGACACTTCTTTAAATTTTGGTAACTTGATGGTGGGATTGTGTCTAGCCATTCTGAATGCTAAACTACTACCTCCACGTGGTATAGATACTTGACTAGTGATGCCTAAACTGGCTCTTCCATTTGTTGTTCCTTATGTATATGTACTTCATGTTGTCTTTCTTCCAAACTTCGGTTGTCTAAACAATGGTGTTCTCTTTGGTTTATTATTCGCACATGGGTTTATGGGTTCCACACTAACATTAATATGGATAGGATTGCTTCTTTCTCTCCCTGTTCTTGGACCTCTCATCATTCTCTCATATATTGCGTGCAGGATTTCCTAAATATTCTCCATAGCCCGAAGATCCTATACCTCTTCCTCATCACTCGCCAAGCCTTCCCTCACAACTACAACTCTCTTCTTGGTATTCACCTTGTATTGGTAGGGTACTCCGCTACGTGTCTTTCTAGCTGTCGCCATGATCTACTTGATCTAGTTGTCATCCATCATGATTGGGTCCAAGGGTTCCTCCTTATTTCCCTTATCCTTTCCTCCTTCCATTTCTCCTCTTTCCATCAATGCTTGCCTCCTTCCCCCATGCATGTAGGGACATTTAGTTGTATGACTCCATTTTCATTACACCTTTGTTATATAATTGTATCTTAATAGAAGTATATAGTGATATAATGTACCTTCCTCAAGGTCCACCTATAAACTCTTGCTTCTCCGCGTTGTACGACTTTGTTGTATCTACTGCAAACTCTATTATAAATCCTACCACAATACTGTCGAGCCAAAAGTCTATTGCGAGTTGAATTTGTTGTTCACCTACTATAATTCCTCAATCTGTACTGGGGTCCACTCTAACTGTTGGATCCAGTTTGTTGCATGGTTTTCCTTCAACCTTGGTATCCACTCCTGTAATAAATGTGGAAAATCATAGAAAAATACTTCATGAAAATTAGTAAACACGTATTTCTCAAGATATTTGTGGGGTGTTATTCTAGGGTTTCTGTTATCTTTCTATGCAAACTCCAACTCTTTTTTTCTTAGCCAAGTTTCGATCTCTTCTTTTGTGGGATTCCACGATCTCAACATCCCTGTCTAGTAGCTCATTTCTTTATTTTCTTCTTTAATATTCTTTTTCTCTGCCTCTTCGCATCTACTCAATCCTCTCATGTTCCTACCAACAACAAGAAAAAAATTTGTTTTTTATCCTACTTAAGTATCACGTCTCATTTTATTGACCCAGGGTTCATGTCTATCCGGGTTTCCAACAAAGCCTCTAAAACTATTGGCCCTCCTGGTAAACCAGAAGGAAACACAATGCATGGGGTGCACCACGCTGCCTCACCCAATATAGTCTTAATGGGTGGCTGCAATACTCATGTGTTTGCAACCTAGGATTGAGTGAGAGATCTGATAACTATATACTGAGAGTTCTATTACAACTTATTAACGCAATACATTGTTATCATGATTATGAAAGAATTATAACCACTCATTCATTCAACATAGAAATAGTTACTTGAACACAATCAATAAACAAATGCATTCAATCACATAACATAGTTTTTACCATGGTTCACCCCCTCATGGGATACGTCCACAAATATCTGTCTCTTCTCTCTTTTATTATGGCAGTTCTCAGCTCTAGTGCCATGCGCTTTACAACTCTTCTTGGTAGGTAAGATATATTATGAGGCAGACTAGACCGCACCAGGATTCTCATCCTACAATCTAACCCTCAAGATATACCCTGCTCAATCCTCTCTAGCTCAACATCTTACAAAAGTGGGTCATACAAAAAAATATTACCTATCGACTCGCTACAACAATTCTCTTTATAATAACGATTAGTCCCTTCTCTGAGACCTATGTATCTCTATTTATACATTTCTGGCTCTTCAACCATTACAATACATTACCAAAACCCTAACCCTTCCGCCATTAGGTCTTCCATGCATGCACGCATGGTGTTCTTCCTTTTAGCTATCACTTTCCTCGTCCATTTCTTGTTTCCCAAAATCGCCTTTCTTTTCGCTTTGGCCTACTTCCAACATGTTTACTTGAGGTTTTAAGGGCATTTCATCCCTCCTGGATGGATTTACTACCCTCTGACAAACATCACAAGTCTGGAAATATTCCTTTGCATCTTTAGAAACTGTTGGCCACTATATTCCTACTCGAAATATCTTTTGTGAAATAGTATTTCTTGCATAGTGTCCTCCAACTATTCCTTCATGTGATTCTGCTAAGATGATAGGACATTCATGTTCCATGACACATCTCCATATAATATTATGTGCACTTAGTTTATACAAGTGTCCTGCAATAAGTTGGTAATATGAAACTCTAACCACTAAATTATTCTTCTCTGAAATGTTTTATTCCTTTGGGGAAAATCCTGTACTCAAAAATTCAATAATATTGGAAAAGTATTCATCAACAATTTGCACTGAAAAGAGTTGTGCATAAGGAAAATTGTCCTCCAAGTTGCTTGGTTCCTCTCCATTAGTTATCCCAGATAGATGATTTGGCCCAACATTCAATCTTCCAAGTTTTACAACTACCTCAAAATCAAACTCTTGAAATAATAGCAACCATCTACATATTCTCCCTGCCAACTGATCCAGAATTGGATCCAGGAGCTTGATGGGGCTCAGAAAGGCCTAAAAATCAAATTTCTCATAATGTCTTAAAAAAAAATGTGTGTGTAGTCCTCGTTGATATGAACCCAACGCAACTTGAGCGAGATCAAACATACGTCGTATGCTCCTGATATGGAGATCTGTTTGTTTTTCCAAACAAGCAAAAAATTGATGATTATACAATCTGTATAGTCTGTACAATTCCACGTGGTAGCTAACTATATAGGCCATACAACTGACATGGCAGGCACATTCGATGCTAACATGGTAGCATCTAGAGGTGACATGTGATAGGGTGACTGGGCATATGGATGCATGACATGGATAGGTACATGGAACCAATCAGGGAGTGACACGTGTCACCCTTGTAGTGGTGACACATGGCACATCCATACAGATGGAATGGTAGGTTCGTACAATCCATACAACATGTGGCGCTGATGTGGCAGGTACAGTTGATGACTGGGTAGATAGGTAGTAGACAAGTGGATGAACTGACGATTGACGCATGGAAAATATCCAGTGAATAAAGTGGTGCCACGTGGACCAAACATGGGCTGCAACGTGGCACCCATTGATTGGTTTATTGTTTGTCAATTTTTTTGGAGCGCATGAGGTTCAATCACGAGACCCACCACCAGGAAATGATTTCACATAGGCTAGGCTACCAACCCGCCTACCAGATGAGACTTAACTGTTATGGACACTGTTAGCACTTTGTAATTTGCCCAAGGATTTGGAGGCAGTCACAGAGGCAACATCAAAACCACTTCGAGTCTTGGATCTAGCCCTCCAAGACTCAGAGAGGGATCTCTCTGTTTGATATGGATTTGTTTGAATAGATATTAGGCTAGTTATGCATAACATAGGTTTATTTATGGATTTTGAATTGGTTTGGTTGAGACATAATAAATGACAATTGGGATGAATGGATTCAGGTCATGAAATTCAATGGTTTATAGTTCAACACAGGCTGACAACCTTCCTCAAACACTGAGGCAAAATAGGAACCTTGTTCAGCAGGTATAAAGTGATGTAAAGGTAGTATGAAAAAGAAAAGAGTTTCACTGTAATAAGGGGCATATGACAAAGGATGAATTTATTATGGCATATTTAGAAGAAAGAAAACAAGAGGTAGGCCACCAAATAGGGCATCTGACCAAGGATGAATTCTGGAAGGAAAACCATAGACACATAACAATTTTCAACTACATAAGAGGCACCTAACATGGGTGAATCTCTACATGCAGTTGTAGAAGAATCAAAATACAAATCTGATGGCTGAAACAAAGCATATAGCTATGGATGGATTTTGTAACAGGACATAAAAAAAAAACATGACGAGCATATTCTATGATGAAAGGAGCACCAAAGGATGAATTCCAATCATAATGCTCTTAGAAATAAGTTGTAAGATACAAATAAACAAAGAAGAGACATTGTTTAGTATAAGTGCTATGATGAATCTCAATTCATAAGTAGGCTTGTTGTGTTAAATTAACAAAGAAATGAACATAGTCTTTCTTATATCTACTGGGATTTCCCCACACCCAAAATTTACAGGGCCCATGGAGCTTATTTCACACAGGTCGAACCCATTCTTATTTCAAAACATGAATTATTTATACCCATTATTACAATGATCATGTCATCAAATGACTATGATTTCATTCAATCAAATCTAAACTAACAATATTGCACTGCAGAAAAATTGGGATTTCGCCAACACTAAATGAATTTCTTTAACTGTGTATCAATTATCAGTTACTGGTAACATATTTTGGTAGATTTTGATGATTATGTAGACACCCTTGAGTGGACATCATATATTTAGATCATGAGATGGTAGGATTTTGTGGATATCTAGTCGATTTTTCCTTTGTCAGATGTCATCCTGTGGAAACGTTTCCCTCCTCAAATTCTAAAAAAAGGGGTCCCAATGAGTCTTAGATTCTCCCAATATGAGAGGTATGTGTAAAAAAAGGGGGAGTTTTTTTTATATCAACTAGTTATGAAAACAAACCTCCTTTAGTTTTTCTAAATTCGTTTCCAGTTCTCCGAAACACCTCCCGCAATATCGGGACTGTAACAGGAAAAATTGGAATTCTGGGAAAATAGGGCTCGGAGATGGATTTGATTCTCCTTTCTCATGGCACTTGTACAAAAAATGGCAGAGGTTTTTGTTCTTCATCCCGTTCTTAACAAAAACCTCTTTCATATTTTTAAAATTCATCTCTGTTTTCCCAGAAACGCCTTCGGAAAAAGATTGGTCAAAAACGTTGCGAAAATGGATTTTGGGGGAAAGGTGGTAATTCCGGACCCCCCTTGAGGTGGTAAGTGGTTTTAGTGGGGGGGTCTGCTGGCTTGTGGAGCTTCCATGTGTCCAAGAGTGGTTTTAGGAAACAAATTCATTTCGGATCCCCCCTCTTGTTAAAATTCGGATGGCAAGGGGGGGTCCGTAATTATTATTGGACGTTGATTTAATTTTATTTGGGGATGTGTGCATGAAGTTGTGGGTCGGTAGAAACTTAGGATAGTATTTTAGTTTGGTTTTTTTTTTTTTAATATTTTTTTATTTTGATTTTTTTTTATTACATGTTTTAGTTTATTTTAATATTCGTATTTTATATTTTGTTTATTTGTTATGTATTGTATTTTGTTTTTATGTTTTTGTTTTATGTTTTGTTTTTATTTATTAGTTTTATTACTTTTTTTTGTTTTAATTTTTATATATTAATTAAGGTTAACATTTTAATTCTAATAAACTAACTTAACTACTAACTTAATTACTAATTTAATTAATTAACAATTGATTAATTACTAACACGCTAACTCAGTTATTAATTAATTAATAATTAATTTATTACTAATAGGTCTAATCTAACTATTAACCTAATGTTTTTATCCTGAGTTTGTTTATTCATGGAGGGGTAATATTGGCAAAGGGGTGAAGGAATGAAGGGTGAGGGACTAAAATGCACAACGGTGGATGAAATATGCAATAGGGTGATGGAGGATCGGTCGAAAAGGATGGAGGGGGATGAATGAAACAACCGAGAGACCAACAAGCCAAGAACTTCATCACGGGGGTGATGCCAAATAGAAACTGAAGAATCAAGTTACCTATAATTATAGGACCCCAACATAAGCTCCACCTGGAGATGGAATCTCTTTCGGGAGGTGTCAAGAAACATTGAACTCTGAACATGCAGACCGGTGTTTTATTCTTTGGGCCATGGAGTCACTGGAGCTACAATCTTCGAACTGACTCAAATTTGACTGAATATTGAATTAGATATCATCAACTGTGAACTCTACTGGAAACTATACAATACTGAACAAGATGCTCAAATGACTGAGCTTATTCTAAAATGTTGCCTACCCTACACTACTGACAATTTCATTGTTCTAAATGATACAATAATGCCAGTGCAGCCAGTCAAGCAACTTGTCTAATAACTCTGCTCTTTTAAGGTTTTCAAACAATATCAGAAATAGAATGTGCACGGAAAACACAAGTTGATCTCCAGTCTGATCTTTACAACACAAAGCCCTGGGTTTGTGGACAATTCCATAGACTTTGGGAATCAATGGGTATTCTGAAAAGAAAAACTCCTCCATATAGACAGCTACAGGATCATGATAAAATTGACTTATTATTGGATATTCAAATTTAACCAACTCAAATTCATGATTTGATGTTGTAGTTATGTTATTTGCATCCTCATGCACTTTCTGACATGGCTTCAACTTTTCTGATGGGTTTTGAAATGATGCTTCTTCTAAACACACCATTGTAGCTAACTATTTGATCATATCCATATCATAACAATTTTTGAAATCATTGGAGGTAAATGAAAACTGATTTTGAAAACACACATTATCCAGAATATCAGATATAGGATCATAAAATGCTTTAGATAATGGTGGCATTGGCTCTATTGGTACTTCATGGCTTACATTATGACTTTCAACTAGAATATGACCAAGATTCCCCCTCAAAATTTGAAATGAATTAAAGCATAGAGGCAATGAATCAAGATGGATCAGCTCATCACCTGTTTCGGGCTTCATGATTTCATCTGAGGTTTGACCTTCAAAAAGGATCAAGGGCTACACCTCTGGATCAACTTCTATATCTCCCATGTTTTCCTCAACTAATGCATTAGAACATTCCTCTTCCTTTCTATGTGAAATTTGCTTGTAATGTTTTCTTAGGAGCGAGGAAAAACATAAGGGTAGGTAGTTTTCACTTTCTTGAAAATTTTCTGCATTTTGATCATTGTTGTCATAATTTCCATGTACAGATTGATTGTCCTGCTGGGATTGCAAATTATCTTCTTCCTCCCAATCATATGTGATTTTTTTATTTGAAAAATAAAATGTGGTATAATCATCATTGTACCAATCAAGCTTGGGTGAATCATTCATGGAGGAAATGCCATTGAACATGCATATCATATCAAGAGAATCCTCCTCTATCTTATGATTTTGAACTTATCTTTGACTGTATTGTGAATTGAATACATGAAATAATCATTGGGTGGATCAAAATGTTGAAGATGGGCTGCAAGGTTTTTGGGGACATTGATCTTTTCCCTTTTTGGCATTAATGGGACATCAGGTCCTTGAACAACAATTTCCCCTCTGTTACTATTTTTCTGCATCATCTCCTTTACATTGTTGGCCAGGACATCTAGCTTCACTTCTGAAGGTGTCATCCACTTCTTTTCAGTTTTGTCCTTTTCCTCTACTCTTAGCTTGGACCTTTTGTGCAAAAAATTAGCTTCTACATTGATTGCAATCTTTTGCATTTCTTCAAGGGTTGCAGGGTTCCGTTCTCTTAATTGGAATGTCATTTATGGATCAAAGGCATCTAGGTAATGAAATTGAGCTAAACCAGGAGGTGGACTTACATCCATAGGTATTGAATGATACACCTTATTGAACCTGGTTGAGAACTATTGTACCATCTCTCCTGGATTTCTTTTTAAGTGGGCATATTCTTCTAGGATGAGGAAAACATTTCCCATGATCACCCACCTATCTAGGAAAACTTGCATGAACTGATGAAAATTTATGATGCTTGCAGCTGGAAGGTTTTTAAACCAATTTTTGACTTTACCTTGCAAATATAAGGAAAACATCCTGATATAGACATCATCATCTTCAACCTCATAAAGGTCAAGCAAATCTTCAAACCTCTAGATGTGTTTTTTAGTAGTGATATTGTCATTATTTCCATCAAACCTGGGTAGATTATTGGTATAATTTGTAGGGAGGCCATGGAGGATAGGAGGAAATTCTAGAGGCTTGTATTTGTCTGGGATTTTCATAGGTATAGGAGATAAAGAAAGGGGTTTGTAGCTAACTGGAATTTCGACAATGGCAGGAGATAAAGCATGAGGCTCATGTCTCGTTGGGCTTTCTTCAAGTGTATGAGTATGTACATGATCTACAATTTGGGGCTTAGTCTCTTGAGGCTCATCAATTAGTAGGTTGTCAATGAAATCTTCAACAATGTACTTTTGATAAGGTTTAGAATAAGATAAGACATAATTACAAATAAAACCAAAGATGTCTTGAATGAAATTTGGGCTTGAGTACCTGATCTTTCTTGGCTGCTTGGTCATACTTCAGGTTCTTCCTCCAGTGGAGTCTTTGATTTGGCACTGTCTAGAGCTAATTGGAGTTGCCAGGTGAATGATCTCAGCCTTCTTGTGTCTGGTCACTTTCCTCCATCAATGATCAGATTTGGAACTGTGAAGTGTACTACTGGGGAAAGTTCCCCAATGGAGTCGCCATTCTGTTAGAACTCTGTAATTTTCCCAAGGCTGTGGAGGTAGTCACAGAGGAAACATCAAAACCACTTCGAGTCTTGGATCTATTCCTCCAAGACTCAGAGAGGGATATCTCTGTTTGATATGGATTTGTTTGAATAGATATTAGGCTAGTTATGTAGAACATAGGTTTGTTTATGGATTTTGAATTGGTTTGGTTGAGACATAATAAAGGACCATTGGGCAGAATGGAGTGAGGTCATGAAATTCAATGGTTTACAGTTCAACACAGAATGATAACCTTCCTCAAACAATGAGGCAAAATATAAACCTTGTTCAGCAGGTATAAAATGATGTAAAGGTAGTCTGAAAAAGAAAAGAGTTCCACGATAATAAGGGGCATATAACAAAGGATGAATTTCTTATGGCAGCTTCAGAAGAAAGAAAACAAGAGGTTGGCCACCAAATAGGGCATCTAACCAAGGATGAATCCTGGAAGGAAAACCATAGACACATAACAATTTTCAACTAGATAAGAGGCACCTGACATGGGTGAATCTCTACATGCAGTTGTACAAGAATCAACATAAAAATCTGATGGCTGAAACATAACATCTAGCTATGGATGGATTTTGTAACAGGACATAAAAAAAACATGACAAGCATATTCTATGATGAAAGGAGCACCAAAGGATGAATTCCAATCATACTACTCTTATAAATAAGCTATAAGATACAAATAAACAAAGAAGAGACATTGTTGAGTAGAAACGTCATGATGAATCTCAAGTCATAAGTAGGCTTGTTGTGTTAAATTAACAAAGAAATGAACATGGTCTTTCTTACATCTGATGGGATTTCCACACACCCAAAATTTACAGGGCCCAGGGAGATTCTTTCACATAGGTTGAACCCCTTCTTCTTTCAAAACATTAAGTATTTATACCCATTATTACAATGATCATGTCATCAAATGACTACGATTTCATTCAATCCAATCTAAACTAACAATATTGCACTGCAGAAAAATTGGGATTTCGCCAGGACTGCACGAATTTCTTTAACTGTGTGTCAATTATCAGTTACTGGTAATAGATTTTGATAGCCTTTGATGATGATGTGTCAGCCCCTGAGTGGACATCAGATCTTTATATCAGGAGATGGCAGGATTTTGTGGAGATCTAATCGATTTTTCCTTCTCCAGATGTCATCCTGTGGAAAATTTTCCCTCCTCAAATTCTGAAAAAAGGGGTCCCAATGAGTCTTCGATTCTCCCAATATGAGAGTTATGTGTAAACACTAGGTGAGGTTTTTGTATATAAACTAGTTATGAACAAAAACCTTCTTCATTGTTTTTAAATTCATTTCCAATTCTCTGAAACACCTCCTGCAAAATCGGGACTATAACAAGAAAAATCAGAATTCTGGCAAAATAGGGTTCGAAGATGGCTTTGATTCTCCCTGCTCATAACACCTGTGAAAAAACTAGGAGAATTTTTTTTTCTTCAGCCCGTTCTAAAACAAAACCTCTTTAAGTGTTTTAAAATTCATCTCCTTTTTCCCAGAAACGCTTTTGGAAAAAAACTGGTCAAAACGTTGCGAAAGCGGTTTTTTGGGGAAAGGTGGTAATTCCGGACCCCCCCTAAGGTGGTAAGTGGTTTTAGGGG
>ML799512.1:453544-480361 GCA_009831015.1 Picea engelmannii | reverse complement strand
CCCCCCCCCCCCTCTCGTTAAAATTCGGATGGCAAGGGGGGGTCTGTAATTATTATTGGACATTGATTCAATTTTATTTGGGGATGTGTACATGAAGTTGTGGGTGGGTAGAAACTTAGGATAATATTTTAGTTTGGTGTTTTTTTTTAATATTTTTTTATTTTGATTTTTGTTTTATTACATGTTTTAGTTTATTTTAATATTCATATTTTATATTTTGTTTATTTGTTATGTATTGTATTTTGTTTTTATGTTTTTGTTTTGTGTTTTGTTTTTAATACTTTGTTTTGTTTTAATTTTTATATATTAATTAATGTTAACATTTTAATTCTAATAAAATAACTTAACTACTGACGTAATTACTAATTTAATTAATTAACAATTGATTAATTACTAACATGCTAACTCAATTATTAATTAATTAATTAATAATTTATTATTAACATGTCTAATCTAACTATTAACCTAATGTTTTTATCCTGAGTTTGTTTATTCATGGAGGGGTAAGAATGGAGAAGGGGTGAAGGAATGAAGGGTGAGGGATTGAAAGGCGCAACGGTGGATGAAAGTTGCAGCAGGGTGATGGAGGATCGGGTGAAAAGGATGGAAGGAGAAAAATGAAACAATCGAGAGACCAACAAGTTAGGAACTTCATCACGGGGGTGATGCCAAATAGAAGCTAAAGAATCGAGTTACCTATAATTATAGGACCCCAATAGACACCAATTGTATTTATGTTTGGTTGAAGTTATATACTAGCAGATTTAGGGTTGGGGCTAATTCCCAGCCCCCGATGTGAACCACCATACATCCACTACAATGTGACCATACCCTCTGTATAAACATCGTGGTCTTGTTCCATACCAACCAACCCACGGTTCCGTCCAAAGCTCCACATGACCAGGTTTCATTCTGTTTGGGTGTGGAGGTTATGGGGTTATCCCCAGTCAGTCGGTCTAGCTCGCCGACCAAGGGGCATAATCACTGGAAAAAGGGCAGGGGGATTAGCCC
Organism: Picea engelmannii; assembly: GCA_009831015.1. NCBI lineage: Eukaryota > Viridiplantae > Streptophyta > Pinopsida > Pinales > Pinaceae > Picea > Picea engelmannii. The sequence continues at coordinate 479,350 of ML799512.1, read as the reverse complement.
AATATTAGTGCATGTGGAGTAATAGCTCGTGGCCACATGGCCTAGTGCACAGAACTAGGGGCTGAGTTAGCAAGGGAGGGAAGCGCAAAAACCTTTAGCACCTAGCCACATCGGGGCTCCCATATGACCAAGGGCACGAAGATAAAGGGGCTTCTCCCAAATATATGTGCAAAGTGGGTTTTCACTATATAATAGTGATTTTTTATGGATTATAGGCTTGTATTTTGAGATTTTGGTCATTATTGGGAGATATTGGGCCCTTTTTTAGGCCAGATCTTGGGGGGAAGTTGGGAGATGGTTACCAACTTCAGATCTATATAAACCAGGTCTTCTTGAGGCCATGGAAGGAGATTTAGATGAGGTTTATGCTGAATATTTTCCATACCAAAGCCATTTTTATGTAGGGAAGCTATTGAGGAGTGCACCTTTGCGGGCCATTTCTGGGAGCTCCGGTCATCCGATTTCAAGGTCATTTCATTTGTTGGGTTTTAGAGATCTAGTAGAAGAAGAACAGATCATTTTTGTAACCTTTTGGCACTGATGTGATGTACTTTTATATCTTTGAATAGAAATAAGAAAGCCTCACCCACTGATACAAAGGCCCGAAGACGTAGGTGAGATTGTCGAACTCTGTTATCACTTTGGTGTTCTATGGTTTGTTGTTCTTCTTTCTTTATTTCAGATCTATATATGTTTATGTGGCTGTCATATTTCTTCCTCTTTCATTCAACTTCCTAAATGGTTAATAATCACATGCATAATAAATCAACCATTGTCATTTAAAATATCTTTTCGGATCAAGTGGTATCAGAGCTAGTTGACGTTTTGATTTGAGTTTTGCATGTTAACCAGAGAAAATCTACTTCATGGTGAAGGCGATATTGTTGAAGAGAATACATTGATTGGATTGAGAAAGAGAACTTCCCAAAGTGAGAATATGGCATCGGAAGAGGGACTTTCTCAAGATGAGAAAGAGTTTCAAAAACATTTCTTCGCCATGTCGGAGATGATGAAGGTTTTGTACGAGGATTACTTGGAACGGAAGAGACTGAATTTGGGTGAATATTCAAAGGTAAAAATTGAAGAAGGAGATTATCCTCATCAAATTCCTCCTTCACCTCCATCTTCACCTCCTTCTTCTCCTTATTCTTCAAGTTCAAGTTCTAAAAGAACTGCAAAGAAACATGTCCATAAACATAAGAATGAAATGTATTTATTAAAACTTGATGTTAAATTAGAATTACCCATGTATGATGGTGAATTCAATGCAGAGAGACTTGACAATTGGGTCAGATAGATGGTGGTTTATTTCAGTGTGCAACAAATCAAGGATGAGGCAACTTATATCAAGTTGGCATCACTTAGACTTGTAGGCACAACTCTCATCTGGTGGCAAAGAAAGCTACAAAATGGCACACAACAAGTGGGTAATGTTTTTCCATCATGGAAAAGTTTTATTTCTTCACTTAGAAATCTATTCTATCCTTTGGGTTATAAAGAGAAAGCATTAATTGAATGGAAATCTCTTAAACTAAGAAAAGGACAAACAATGCAAGAATACACATATGGCTTCCATAAAATGGCATTGATGTTATATATTCCTTTACATACCCAAGAAACTCTTATGAAGTATGTAGGAGGTTTACCTGCACATATTCAAAATAATATATTCATGTTTGGACCAACTAATATTGATGAGGTTTCTGTTCAAGCGACATACATTGAAGCAGGGAAAACATGTGTTGGTGTATTAGGGGAATCATCTTCAGGGAAAGAGGACAAAAGGAAGTGGAATGGAAAAAATGAAAATTCACTGGCGACAAAGGAAGAGAATCCCTTTTGCAAACATTGCAAGAAAGAGGGGCGTGATGAGGATCGTTGTTGGAAATTGCATCCCGAGAAGAGGCCAAAGTGGTTCAAAGAAAAGAAAGGGAGGTAAATAGTCGCATCAACAACACAACCCACGGACTTGGGATCAGATTTAGGTGATGAATCTAAGGTCTCATTGGTTGGTATGACAGGTAAAATTGGTGATGGATTTGATGTTAGAAGTAAATTGTTTCACTTAAGGGTCATTATCTGACACACTAAGGTTGACACATTGATCGATAGTGGATTTCAATCTAACTTAATTTCAGAGGAATTGGTTAAGCATTTGGGATTAAAAACACAAATGCATCATCATCCTTACACACTTAAATGGATAAGAAACAATCATTAAGTGCACATAACAAGGTAGTGTACCTTAAAATTTGCAATTTCATCTAAGTTTGTGGATGAAGTAATATGTGATGTGGTTCCACTAAGTGAATGTGGAATGGTCTTAGGTAGTCCTTACTTACATGATCATAAAACAATCTTTTACAGGGAAAAGAATCAATATCATTTAACCAAAGCATGTCAAGAATATGTGGTTCATGCTCATCATATAAAGGAAAATAAAAATATTCAAACTATGGAACAATTAAGAAAGTCGTCTCAAGAAATAAACACACCTATAATTGTTTCAAATCAAGTAATCAATCTTAAACAAGAACAAGAGATGATTTTCGAATGGAAAATCAATCACAGTTTGCTTCAAGATAAGCTAATGTCATGCAAATATTACAAACATATCAACTCATTTGCAGTCGTATTTTTGATGCTATAATTAATAATGTTGTCTACATGGATGATAGTGGCTTCATTAATATGTGACAAGGTACAAATGGCTAATAATCTGCTATCAGTTATCATGATTGTGTTATAGTTGATCTTCATGAGACAGATGCACAAGACAGAGTTCAAAGACAAAGAAAAATATGGATGGCCTATCCCGAGCTTTATGACTGGTCAGTAACCTTTTGGGGACCAAAAGGTCCTTAGTGGGGAGGTGTGATCTAGAATTGGATCCATGAGCTTGATGGGGCTTAGAAAGGCCTAAAAATCAAATTTCTCATAATGGCTACAAAACAGACGTGTGCATAGGCCTCGTTGATATGAACCCAACACAACTTTAATGGGCTCAAACAGAGATCGTATGCTCTTGATATGGTGATATGTTCATTTTGCTAAGAAGGCAAAAATTTGATGACTGTACAGTCCGTACAATACCACCTGACAAATGACTATACAGGCCATATGACCATACAACTAATGTGGTAGGCAGAGTTAGCTCTGACATGGTAGCATCTTGAGGTGACACGTGGCAGGGTGACTGGGCGTACAGAAGGATGATGTAAAGAAGTATAGGGAACCAATCAGGGAGTGACACGTGTCACCCTTGTAGTGGTGACACATGGTACATCCATACAGATGATGTGGTAGGTCCATAAAATTCATACGACATGTGGTGCTAACATGGAAGGTACAGTTACTGACTAGGAAGACAGGTGGCAGACAAGTGGATGAACCGACAGTCGATAGGTGGCAGACAAGTGGACAAACCGATGGTTGACACGTGGTGAATATCCAATGAATAATGTGCTTCCATGTGGCAGCAATTGATTGGTTTGTTGTTTGGAAAATTTTTTGGAGCACATGAGGTTCGATTGCATGACCTACCACCGGGAAACGATTTTGAGTAGGCTGGGCTACCATCTCGCCTACCAGTTGAGACTTAACCGTTATGGGCACCAATTGTATTTATGTTTGGTTGAATTTATATACGGGATGAGTTATGGCTGGAGCTAAGCTCCAACCCCTGACACAAACCACCATATGTCCACTACAATGTGACCATACCCTTTGTATAAACAATCTAGTCCCGTTCCATACCAACCAGCCCACAGTTCCATCCAAAGCGTCACATGACCAGGTTCCATTCTGTTTAGGTGTGGAGGTTATGGGGTTAGCCCCAGTCAGTTGGGCTAGCCCATCGACCAAGGGACATAACCACCAACCACAAATAGGGGGCTTAGCCCAATATTAGTGCATGTGGAGTAATAGCCCATGGCCACATGGCCTAGTGCACAAAACCTGGGGCTAAGTTAGGAAAGGGAGCTAGCACACAAACCTTTAGCTTCTGGCCACATGGAGGCTTCCATATGACCAAGGGAACGGAGATAAAGGATATTCACCCAAATATATGTGAAAAGTGGTTTTTCACTATATAATAGTGATTGTTTATGGATTATAGGCCTGTTTTTGGAGATTTTGGTCATTATTGGGAGATAGTCGACCCTTTTTTAGGCCAGATCTTGGGGGGAAGTTGGGAGATGGTTACCAACTTCAGATATATATAAAATAGAGATTCTTGAGGCCATGGGAGGATATTCAGAGTAGGTTTATTCTAAATATTTGCTAATACAAAACCATTTTTATGCAGGGAATCTGTTGAGGAGCACACCTTTGTAGGCCATTTCTGGGAGCTACGGTCATCCAATTTTAGTGCCGTTTCTTTTGTTGGGTTCTAGAGATCTGGTAGAATAGTTTTTTAACCTTTTGGCACTTTTGTGATGTAATTTTATATATTTTAACATAAATAAGAAAGCCTCAACCACTGAGACAAAGGCCCAGACACATAAGCGAGATTGCCAAACTTCGTTATCACTTTGGTGTTCTATGGTTTGTTGTTATTATTTATTTATTTCAGATTTATATATTTTTATGTGGCTGTTATATTTATTCCTCTTTCATTCAACTCCCTAAATGGTTAATAATCACATGCATAATAACTCAACCATTGTCATTTAAAAGATGTTTTCGGATCACCAACATTGGCTTGTTGACCAAGTATCTAAGAGAAGAGTGATCTATGAACATTTTGAAATGTTGACCTAACAAATAATGTCTGAAATTTTGCAATGCATATGCCATAGCCAACCGTTCTCTCTTTGTTGTATTATAATTATGTTTTGAATATGAGAGTTTTCTAGTTGCAAATTCTATTGGGTGATCATATATTTCACTTTTAGGGGATGTTTCATCTGTGGAAAGATGAAACCTCCCTTGGATTATCAAACCCCTATACCAATACATAAACACTACAAGTGGACACTAACATCCCTTTAAACTCATTTTAACCAATCACAAAGAGAGAGAGAAAAAGGGAATGATGTACCATGTTTCAAAGTTTGTCCTCTCTGCTTCCAATATGTGAGCTTGATCTTCAAATTAATTGGTGCAACTTGATACCTACAATGGGTAGAAAAGAGAAACAACTATATCCTATATAGTTTATTAGGTAAAACAAACAAATCTATCTATGAAGACTAAAGAAACAATAGACAAACATATGGAAGAATACACAATCTTGAAGGAAATAGGTCAAGTAAATTCAATGAGAACCAAGAGGAGAAAAATTACATACCATGATTGATGCAACAACATGTTATAAAAATAGGTGTTCTCTTTTCACCATAGACAATATAGAAATATTGTCACCCAACCATAGGTTGAAGCCACCTCTGAGCACCTTAACATTGACAAAGAATAATTTCAGAAGCAAAGCCTAGGCCTAATAACCAATCAAGGTAGTGTATTAATATCCGGAGCTAGCGTACCAAGAAGAAATTCCAAACCATAACCAAGAGAAATTCCAAGCCTTAAACCAAAAATACAAGTTGCAGTAGGTGCAACTGCAACTACTCTCTAGACTAGCGCACTTACTAAATTTCTGCATTGCGCACTAAATTTCTGCAGTTGCAAGTTGTGTGTGTCTAAATGAGATTTGGAATATTGTATTTATACTGTTCTTTCTTAGCTGTCTAGGCCGAATTCTCTTTCTGGAGGATAAAATCTCAATATTAATTATTTTCTTTAGCCGACTTGTCTTCTAGGGTTATGTTTAATGCTTTAGGGTTTCTTCTTCCTTCCTAGAATATTCTAGTCTTTTCAAGGTTAGATGTGGAGGTTTAATACTTCCAGAAGATACCATAATATCAACACAATAGCCTCTCCAAGCTCTTCTCATACAACCCTTGCTTGAATCTACCATGATCAAAATGATGATACACTGACTCATTACTTCCCCCACTTCACCTTGGAAAGCCCTCAATATATAGGCTTGAGAGGCACAACCACCATGAGAAAATGAAGGATATGGTTGAGGATATGGATCCTTAAGGTTTGTATCATATCCTAATTTGAATCCAAAGCATGAGGGTTTAACATAACCAACCCCATATTGAGAGAGATGGCCCATAGAGTTAGGTGGGGCAGATCCCCCTTTTCCCTAAACAAGAATGGTGCTCCCCCAAATTGAGAGACAAGGAACCAATCTAATAATGTAGCTACTATAACATGGTAGAGGTGGTTCCATGGCCCTCCCCCAACATGTCTAGGGGGTCACCACCCTTCATAAATGCTCAAAAATAGGTCGATTTTTCCAAGGAAAAAGTGTGTTTTGACCTAGAAATTATAGTTGTATTCCTCTCATATGAATTAGGGGTAATGGAAAACTATTTTCATGGTGTGAAGGAGTGGAAACACATAAAAAGTGAATGGGACACTTGGGAAGGTGCATAAGACACTTGTGAAAGTGCATGTGATACTTATCAAGGTGCATATGTCACTTTACAACACATGCGACACTCGAGACACTTAGGATGCAAAACACAAATGTAACATTTTGATGTATAATATATTCCCCCTAAAGTGTGAGTTCAGAAGAGAAATTGATGGCCGAAACACTTTACAAATTCTTCAATGAAAGGGTGTTGGAGTAGTAGAACCTAGTAGAAGATGAAAACAATCATCAAACAATATTAATATATGTTCCATTTTCAAGGGAGGAATACCTATGCTCGAAACACGAGATGACTCAAATCATGGATGTTGACCAATACATTGCAGATACATGAAAATAATGACTAATGATATGGCCACTAGAGATACAATGTGGATCCATACCTCCATGACATGAACTGATCTGATCCATGAAAAAGACACAGTGGAGATACAAGATGACAAAACATAGCCACATATCAATACAAAGTGGATCTATGTGACAATATATATATATATATATATTAGTAAGAACAATGATTGTACTGAAATATTTTACATGCACAAATGATCTCCATTGCAGCCTAGGAAAAGAACATAATAAAGTGAGCACCCAACCCAAGGTCTTCATTCTGATATTAAAACAGTATGAATCTAGGGATTTGAATAAATGATTTGATGTTGAACATGGTAGAAACAACTTGATTATCAGTCATTGATGTAAATTGTTAACAAGTGTGAGGGAAATCACTAATGATGACAATGAATCCCAAGTTACCCTAGTACATTCCAGGGAATGTGAATACATGAGTTGAGGTTGAACATTCATGGAATCATCCGATCAGAGATCAATGATCTAAACCTACTGTCAGAATCAAGGAGGCCTACCATTGAGGCATGCAGGTCCCAAGGTACTAACTAGTTTATAAGTCTAATTCCCAGATAATGTGATGAATTCGACAGGAAAATACTCATCGAAGGAGGGCCTTGATGTATCCCCCATCATCGACACAAAATTGACACAGAAAAGTGATGTAATATGGTGGATCAAATGAATATGGACTAACATGGGAAATTGAAACAAGTAATATTGCATATGGATGGTTTGAATTTAAACTTCCCTTGAACATTATGAAGCATGGAAACTGACTTAGAAGCATTGACTCGATGAGTACCAAGAACACAATGTGATGGTAATAAGAAATCTCTTCGACTAGAAAAAAAAAAAGTATGATGACACATGGAATTGGCATGACTCAGAGACAATAAGATTATCCAACTATAAGATAAGACACAAATAGGTGCCATGTTCAAGGGAGACAACAACTGCCATAAAGGATTCCCAAAAAACTTGACCTACTTCAATTTTTTCCCCCATCTAGATATATGAGTACCTCTTTCTTTTTTAATGAGCTCGAGGAGGATAACAGGTGCTCGATATATCTCATCGTTCGAATGAGTTCTGCAACATATGTTTAACGAACTTGAGGAAGGAGGGGTTCAATCTTGTATGGGTTCAGGATATTGGAATCACATAGACACTTCGATGCATAGTTTTACGAGCCCAAAGAAGGTAAAATCTATGTTTTTTCATGTTTAGAGAGTCTGAAAAGAACTTAAAGACAAATCCATGGATGAATTTTTCATAAATTTAGTTTCTTAAGCCCCCAAAAAGTGTAAAACAATACAGGGGAGAACTCCTTTAATCATGCTTTGTTAGAGTAGTAATTTTTCGTAAATAGTCTTGCGAGCATAAAAAAGAGATAAACTACCACTCAAAATATGCCCTTTAAAACCTTTTAACAAGTTTGAAAGGAATCAAGCTCACTTGACAATATTTTCATGTTTAGGGAGTCTGAAAAAAGATTAAAGGAAACTCCAAATATTTTTGTTTTCGTACATCTTTTACAAGTCTGAAAAAGAGATAAAAGTATACTCGATAATTTATTCTCATGGATTAACGAGCACGCAAAAGAAAAAATAATAATCTTGGTAACCTATTCTCTCATATTTATGAGCACAAGAAAGAACAAAGACTAATCTCGTTCCATAAAATACTAATATGTTACGATGGGCACGACCCTCAAATGAGGATCACTCTTAGTAGGGTATCTCTCTAGAGGTAGTTTTCCCCCAAGTTGTGTGATAGAATCTTTTGATTTCTCTCCAACATGATGTCCATAGGTTGGATACCTTCCCCCTAAGCATCATTTCCTTTGGTGAATCTTGTTCTTTCCTCGTTTAAGCATCTGGTTACTAATATGATCATTTTCACTAGGCTGGGGAAAAGAAGGTTCAAGAACTCAATGCAGAGGGAGACTTTATTCTAATGGAGTAGGGTCTATTTAATTATTTAACGAACTTGACAAAGACGATGAACTATTATTGTAAGTGTTCGTTTCAATGTTTAATGAGCTTGATATAGGAAAAGAACTATGCTCGTCGAGACCAGGTAATACCAAAGGATCAGATAATTCTAAGGATTGTTGTACCTGAGTAGAAATCATATTTGATGTGGAAACCTATGGATGGAAGGAGCGGGAAAAATGAAAAACCACCATGAGTGAAGAATCCTTAAGAATTCCTATTCCTACACTCTCAAAACCATTATGTCTTAGAAAAGGGACATTATTAATTCAATCATTGTGGAGATATGGAGTCGTATAGTCAAGTTGGTCAACAACGATAATTTTTCCTTGATGGGGAAATCGTAAGATACGAAACACCGAAGATACGATGAAATTCATCACATAGAACCAAATATGACCAAGTAACAAATTATAATACAGGGGTGTTTCAACCACTTTGATATCGACCGAAAAAGTCCTTGCACGAATCTACCAAGATCAAAATGATGATACTCTAATTGATTACTTCCCCCACTTCATTTTGGAAATCCCTCAATATATAGGATTGAGATGCACAACCACCATGAGAAAATGAAGGATATGGTTGAGGATATGGATCTTTAATTTTTTCATTAGATCCTAAGGTGAAGCTAAATCATGTGGGTTGAACATAACCAATCCCATCTTGAGAGAGATGACCCATATAATTAGGTGGAGGAGATCCCCCTTTTCCCTCAACAAGATTGGAGCTCACCCAGAGTGAGAGACAGGGTGCAACCCTAATAGTGGCGCTCCTATAACATTGTTTAAGGGGCATGGTGGCCCTCCCCCAACATGTCCAGGAAGGCTCCACCCTTGATAAATGCTCAAAAATAGGCCGATGTTTCCAACAAAAAGGTGTGTTTTGACCTAGAAATGATGGTTTTATTCCTCCCATATGAATTAGGGGTCATGGAAAACTTCTTTCATGGTGTCAAGGGGTGGAAAAACCTAACAAAGTTAATGCGACACTTGGGAAGGTGCATACACAACTTGTGACAATGCATGTGAGACTTAGCGAGGTGCATGTGTCATTTTGTGACACTTGCGACACTTATGATGAAAAACACAAATGTGAAATTTTGATGTGTAATAGTCACCTTCTCTTGGTTCTGTTAATACTACTCCAAGTTCTATTGAAGAGGCATCCACATGAACATGGAACGCTTTACTCCAATCCAGAAACACCAAAAATGGTGTTTTCACCATCTTCTGTTTTAATATGTCCAAACTTTGTTCGCACTCATCATTCCATTGAAAATTACTATCCTTCTTTAACAGTTTCTCCATGTTCACAGTAATATGTGTGCAACTCTTTATGAAATTTATATCGTAGCATGTATGACCTAGTGTAGCTTTTAATTGGTGCACTAACTTGGGTGGTGGTAAATTAACAATGACAACAATCTTTGCAGGGTCAACCAGCAGGCCCTGTTTACAAACCACATGCCCAAGCAGAATTCCAAATGGTGCGGTGAATATGAATTTATTAACATTCAAGGAAATTTGGCACTATCTACACCTGTATAACATTAATCTTAAAACTTCAACATGATCTTTCAATAGTATAAATAATTTCCAATCATCCACATAAACCTCTAGAAATTTATGTATAAAATATTTAAATTTAGCTACCACTACTCTTAAAAAAATAGCAGGGGCATTCTTCAATCCAAAGGGAATCACTTTGTACTGGTATGACCCCCATTATGTGGAAAATGTAATCTTATGAAGATCCTCTAGTGCTACTCTGATTTGGTGATACCCTAAAAATCCATCAGTAAATGAGTATTCTTCTTGTCCTCCTACATTTTCCAATACCTCATCTGCAAATGGAGTAGGGAAAGGATCATGCAGACATGAATCATTCAAATTCCTACAGTATACATAGATCCTTATTCCCCCTTTATTCTTCTCCTGAAATACCATATGGATAATCCACTCATCTTCTTCAGCAGGTTCTATTATACCAACTGTTGTTCCTGAGTCTGTACTTAAGGCTTAAAAGTACAGTGTCAAGGCATCCGAAAGTATGATAAAGGTTGATAAAGGATTACACTAACCTTTGGTATGGGAAACTAATAAGGATTTCTACATTCTCGTTGTCTAGCTTCCAACTATTCCTGAGTAGTAATATCTTGTTCAATGGTTGCCCATGAACGTTCAAGTTCCTCTCGGGTGTTAGCAGTTTTGAGGATTGTGTCAAAAAGATTTAAAGCAATATGTGTTTGATTAGATAGTCCATACTGAATATTGGGTTGAGTTGCTGCAGGGACAGTCATTGAGGAACAGTACCAGTAAGAAATATTTAAAAAGAGATTTCAACGCTGTTTCAATTCGGTCGAAAATAAAGAGAATTTTTTTCATGAAGAACAAAATAGGGATGCAAACTGAAGGCCCTTTCCCATAACTGTATTATTTTTGGTAAAAAGATGTGGGGGTGAGAGAAGAACATTTAGCTGTAGATAACATAAGGTTCCTGTCAATAGAAAACTCACATATACACAGAAGAAGAAACTAGTATAGAAATAATTGACATAGTGTAAATAAATATATAATTTTGTAAATGCAAATTGGTCTTACACCCGCTGATAGTTGGTGCAGAGGAAAGACAAGAAACAATTATAGAAAAATGAAATCCCTTCACTATAGTAGTGGTCGTACTAAAGTATAGGGATACACATCAATTATAAAAAGTGAAATGAAATGAAACAAGAAACATAACGAAACAAACTTGTAACACAGTCGTGACAGAATCAGGAATCTTCAAATTTGCTAGTATTAACTTCTCGAATGCAAAAACTCTATTACAATTGCTACCAAAAAAAAGTCTAGCCCCCTGCTCTTCTTTTGGTCCTCTATTTATACAAACTTTTTCCTTTTAGAAACTCAATGGTTTCATAAATGCAGTTACAAACGAGAGGAGCCAAATCACTCCACCTCTCCTACTCTATTTTCAAAAAGTGCGAGGTGCTKGTCTTTGCGTGATTTGGTGCATATGATACATTTGTTCACAAACTGAGATACAAGCTGTGAAGGCTCAACTTGACAGCTAGGAGGAGCGAAGTCATTCCACCTCTCCTACTCTATTTTCAAAAAGTGCCAGGTGCTTGTCTTCGCATGGATTCGATGTACATGATACATTTGTCCACAAACTAGGATACAAGCTGTGAAGGCTCCGCTTGACAGCTGGCCTCGGAAAAATAGCACTCTCGGGCTAACTGTGGAATTTTATTACCCATTTGTGCATCAATGATGTCAAGGGAACTGAGTTGTGCGCTAGGTTGAATCAAATGTTCGTCAATTCGAGCCATATCTACCTTGTCCATCTTAGAGATTTCCATCGAATCTCTCTCATTCTTCTCCTTCATGTCGAGGGAAATCTGATCTATATTCATTTGCCTCAATGTCTCTGAGTCACCTCCACTCTCCATCCCTAACAACTCACCATCTATCGCATTGAAGGTTTCTTCTAATGAGTTGGTCACTTTTTGAGCCTGTTCCTTGCTTAAGGTAATATTATGTTCCCAATCTTTTAACAGAATATTACCTCTTGTTTGTTCAGCGATGGTGAGTCCTGGAGAATCTGTCGAAAACATGTTGTTGGTAGCTATCACCGCCTCTTGAAAAATGACCCGAGGATCCTCTGCGTTCCTTTTTTTGACAGTCAGATTTTCTGAAATATGATGCATTAATACGCAATCTTCTCGGATCACCCCCACTTTGTCTAACAGACTTTCTTGTACAGAAGAGATCCTGCCCCTGATATCAATCACTCGAGATTTAAACCCCTCGACGTTGATCATTTTTCTTTCAGCAACCTCTACTTGTGCCTGTAGCTCTGTGATCATATTCCTCTGCTGACTAGCCTGCACCCGACCTTCTCGGATCACCAAATGTGCTTGCTCCAGCTTGACTTTGAGCGTTTCTATCTCATTTTTATCAGCCAATCTAGCTTGTTCCATCTCTATGTTGGCCCGGCCCTTCGCATTTTCTGTGGTTGTAGCCAACCTAGCCTCGAGGGTCCTGATGAGGTGATTCTTTCTTTTTAATTGGAGATTCATCTGCCCAACCAATAATTGATTTGTCGAAGCGTAGGCACCTAGTGTTACAGCGATTTCAGTAGCAAGCTGGTCACTTTTCTTGCTCTTGCCATCTGTCATGATTTTTTATTTTTTAACAGTGGACTCTCCCTCTTGATAAAATTCTCGCTTCACTACAGATTTTCTATTTTTGTCAAAAAATAACTCATTAGGAGGGAGTTCCTCTGCCCTTATAGGTCTCATTTATTCACCAAATATCCATCCCTCGCTAACATCTCCCTGTGCCGACTGCAAGGGTGTGACAGAGGAGATGGGTTTTCCTATTTTCTTTGTTGATTCTTTTGGGGTGTTGACAGGGTTCTATTCTTTTGGAGTATTTGGGGCTTCTTTTTCAGTCTCTGCTATCTACTTTCTCGGTGGGTCTGGAATTTTTCCTTCAGCCTCCAAATTCTGTTTGCTTGGAGGGTCTGGAGTTTTTTCCTCAACCTCCGAACTCTCTTTGCTTGGCGGGTCTGGAGTCTTTCCTTTTGCCTCTGAAATCTGTTTTCTTGGAGGATCTGGAGTCTTTTCTTCTGTTTCAGGATTACTCGTTTGCTCCTCTTCCAGTTGTTGTCTAGGGATAGATATTACCTCTGTAGAATCTTCATCATTTTTATCTTTTGTCTCGGCAATGGCCAAACCTCCCAACACAGTGGGAAGACATCTTCTCCTATGCTCTTGGAATCTCAACACAGTTGCTATGTCTTTGGGTTCTAGCGATTGGATCCGGGCTAACACCTCTTCATAAGATTTTTCTCCTCGGAAAATGTCATCCGAGGGGGAATTCTCATGTTCGAATCTCTTAAGCCCAACATGAGCCAGATGATTTCTCATAGCTTTCTGTGGATCATGTTTTTTAATCTCAATGGAGGCCAACTTTAGGTCCTCCAGGGCAGTAGCCTCGGCTTTGGCATGCCCATAATCTAATAAAGAATATGAATTCATTCGAATGGGAAAAGAAGGCCATACCTTATTTGAATAGCCCTTGAGTTCCTTGCCTACGCCCCCAATTATTGTTTGCCATGCAACTTCACGACAAGCTAGTTTATCAGGAATGAACAAAGGTAGCGCATGAGGGGGAACAGAAGCCCCAAAAACTCTGATGTATGAGAACTCTGCTTCTATATACAAATATGCGATGCCACTCAGACCTGTTGAAACGCTATCCGATATGCGAGGTGGCGGGTGACCAAAAATATTGATGTGCAGGGGCACCATCACCCAATTGAAAATCTCATATGGGTACTTTCCATCTTTATTTTCCCATAATTTATCATGGTATTCGTGCACTGGTTTTTCTTGGGTTGGATTCCAAGCCCAATTCATTAAGGGGAAAGGCGTCATGGAACATATTGCATCCATGATATATGTCGACATGTAAAACGCTGAGGGTTTCCCACCTGTATTTTTCTCCCGATACTCTATGACCCTGTTGGCCAAGCTATCTGAGAGAATTTTTTCCCAATTGAAAGAGAAACCTTCAGCAACCCGAAATATGAGAGGCACCCAAGAGACATAGAAATGCGAGGTGTCTTCTCACCCGAACAGACGACATGTCATAATGGCCACATACTTGTATTGTGGCTCTAGAAAAGCAATTGAATACACGCCCTTGTCATTCACTTTGAATGTCGCAGAGCGCGAACCCAATCCTTTATCAAACCTGGCATAGTTTTATCATATTCTGTGCACTCCTTCTTTTTGAATTCTTCCAAGAAATCCACACCGTATGTATATTCAGATGTGGAAGGCAACTTATACATGCTTTCTAAATGCTTGGGCCGGAAAGTTTCGATAGTCACTCGCCGACTATTCATAATTGTTCTGGTAGGAAGGTCCACGTGATCTAAAGCCCAGCAGATCATGTCATAGTAAGGAAGCAACTGGGGCCTGGTTGCTATTCTGTGCATCCCTGACTGGACAACTATATTATACTTGGTGTGTAAATCGTCTCTTTTGTTGTCGTCAGAATCATCTGAGTAGTCAACTAATTCTGCCTGCAGAACATTGTACACATGCGACCAGTCGGGAATTGATTCGATACTTTGGGGTGAAGTATCGGAGACATTGTCTGAGCCCTGGCTTGTAACTTGGACATTTGTCTTCGCCACTTTCCGTGGAGCCATGACTCTTGCTTTCTTTTTCTCTCTTCTGTGGTAAACCTGCGTATACATGCAGAAGTTAATTTACTTCGAAAATGACGAGCTCTGCTTGCTTATGAAAAAAGTCTTTATCATAACAAAATGAGATTCCCATATATATTTGAAACTTTTGTAATCTACGCAATAAGTCTATCCAATCGCAACTAACACAAATTGATTGCGTAAAAAATCCGATCTTCTTTATTCGTAGATTTACCCTAATTATCCATTAACGTCATCAATGTTTGGCGGCTTGCTAGTCAATCGGAGTATGAAAAGCAAAAATTTATCTCAGGAAATGTGCAAGCCTCGATGCGTGGGACCTATCTCGTTATATTTTAAAATATTCAAAATATAGCAACGTTAAAAATCTTCTCGCTTTTTGCTGCATCGGGGATTTTCTTTTAACATTTTAAGTTTTCAACTCACGAGATTGAGAGTACGGATTTTGATTTAAAAGATAATCATGATTTAAAGCATGATTAATTTCCTAATAATTTTACTCGCGGTATCGCGACTCGAAACTTCGAAGATAAAATTTTGGGAGATTAGTATGCCGAGTTATGAAACTGCGAGAAACCGACAACTAAGACTTAATTAGGATTAAGAGAACTTGGATTAGGTGACTCATAAATCATACTACAATCACATCGTGGTTTCGTTAGTTAGAGTTTTAGACATCATAATTTTCGAAAAGATAGCGCCGAGTGGCGATGTGCCGAGAACCAAATTTAACCATGGTTAGTTATTTACCTTTAGTCCTTGACCAAGGTTATCACAAAAGTTATCTCATTTTCGGCTCTCGGGGCTATAAAAACAAAAACTTAGTCTCGACGAATGCCGAGGCGCGAATTCCCGAAAATGCATACTCATGAGTTAAAAGTTTTACCCTAGTTAATGTTTTGCGTGAAAAAACAAAAACGAATTCGCAGTTTCGCGTCTCAGGACTTATGAATTCAAAGATTGAAGTATCTCGTTTGCGATATCCCGAAAATAAAAAAAAGAGAAAACATACTTGCGAAAAATGGATCTTTTTTGAAAGTGGAAAAAGCGTTGCTATCCAGGCGACAAGATTTCAGAGTTTTAAGATTTCGGAAGGAAAAGAAAAACAACTTTAGATCTCGAGTATCAAAAATTGAAAATTGCACGAGGTGAAAAACAAGGGCGGCTCCAACATAGGCTCCGACTAGGGATCTCGCTTCCCTGTGAGGTGGGAAGAACAATAGACCAGGTGCCAATATTGGGTAAATGGAGTCATAGGCTAAAATCAACAGAAAAATTCAAGGAAAAAGATAGAAAGGGGGAGGAAATCTTCGCTTGGTACCTCAGAAATTTTTTCGAACTCAGATACTCTTTCCAAACACAGCTAAAGTCACTTCCACAACTTTCCCTTTCTCACTACTAACTTAGGAGATGCTTTAAGACAGTCAAAACGATCCTAGGATATTCAACAGATCTTACGATTCTTCAGCTTGCATTAAAAGTATGCTATTATACAATTTTAAATTGGGAAGTCCCATCGGAATTTGGGGAAATGATCAGGCTTTCAGAAAGTGTTGGTTACCAGAGTAGATTGATATTTATGTGTAACAACCTTATAGATCTCTCGGACATTGCTTCACTGCCAACGAGCCTGTTCAGTACCCCGGTGAAGTTGTCTGACCCCTTTTTACTGAATTTCTTTTCACCACTTCGGAAAATATTTATGCCTTTAAACGCTAAGATGAGGGCAATCATTTCTAAATTTCCTTTCATCATCTTAATGGACTAGGTGGGAGCAATCATTTCTGAATTTTCTTTCATCACCTGTCTTAGTATTTATTTTTAAAACACGAAGATGGGAGCAATCAGTTTTTATCAGGGCTGAGATCTGTGTAATATTTTTTATCAAAGGTCTGTCCACTTATTTTGATTACTCGACATCAACCTTCCTTTGACCCTCACAAGACCTTTGGTTCTTAGGGAGATAGGGGAGAATAATAAAATTTTAAGGAACATCTTGTTCAATCAAGCTTTGATTTTTCCGACGCTGTCGAAAAACCTAGGAAAGTTAGGATCGCTATAAACGTTCCTTAGCTTAACAGAAGATCAAGTAGTTGTGAAGACTAGCTTTCTCATTAAGATCTAGTTCGGAATCCCTAAGGTTTAAAACGTAAAAAAAAAAAAAAAAAAAAAAAAATTTATCTCTCTACAAAGACTTGGGAAGGTAGTGACTCGCTAAAAGTTAGGACCAAATATAGACAAAAAACAAGGCAGCAATTCAATGGCTTAATATACAAAAGGTCACAACAGTTCGGGACTGGTTTTTGGATATATTTAGGAACAAAAATTATGACTGACTATTTTTTGGTTTAATACATTCATTCGAATCATTTAGTTTGAGGATTATGAAGCCAAAAATAATCCTGTTATCTAACCTTTTATATTGCAATTTGAACAATATTACCTTATATTGCTAAAACAACCTTTCATGACATGTGTATTGAGAAAACTCACCTCTGTCTTTTCTTTCAATTTCTTTGTGGACTATGAATTATCTTATGTATCACCTGTTTTATGTCGTTCTATTTCTAACACCGACCTGCATATTATTATTTTTTTTTAGCTAGTTTCGTCTACCACTGGAATCCTGCAAAAACAAATATAAATTTTATTGAAAATGTGTTGAGAGTTTAGGAACGAAAACCAAAAATTAAAAGTAGATGTTTGAACGAAAACATAAATATGTACAAAAACTCATAATAAGATTTATTTATTTACAAATATATACATATAATTTTTTATTTCATTTTATTTCGTTTTTATCCGATGACTGTCACGTCATGTAGTGCTTCAAGTACTTCCCTTTGACAGGGGCGCTGAGAACTTCTCCATCAATATTTTCTAGAAGAAAGGAATTTTTTCCTTCTGGAGTCGAGACCCTGAATGGTCCATACCAAAGGTGGTCAAATTTTCCATGCTTCGCGGCTTATTCTCTTCTCGCATCCCATATTAACACCAAGTCACCTGGGAGGAAATCTCTGTCCTTTGCCTTGAGATCGAACAATGGTTTTATATCGTCCTGGTATTTATGCATTTTCTCATCAACCTCCACTCTGAGCTGTTGAACCTCAATCAACTGGTTAATTCTCTTGGTTACTTGATTGGGTTCTTCGTTCTGATCCTGCCATAATTTCATCACTGGCAACGCTAAGTTTATAGGCAGAACCGCCTCGGTCCCATAGACCATCTGAAATGAAGAAATGCCGATAGATCTTTTAGTGCTGATGCGGTTTTCCCACAACGCATACTTCAAATGCACATGCCAGGACCTCTTGTTTTCATTCAGTACCTTTTTTATTACATTCACCAGGCTCTTGTTAGATGATTCGGCCAGCCCATTTCCCTAAGGGTAATAAGTAGTGGAATGATCGAGAACGATACTGTACTTCTGGCAGAAGTCGATCATAGCCATGGACTTGAAAGCCTGGGCATTGTCAGTAACAATCTTTCGGGGACATYTGAACCTCGACAAAATGTTATCTTCCAAGAAGTCGATCACCACCGAGTCTGTTGCCCTTTTGGTTGGAATTGCTTCCACCCACTTTGTAAAATAATCTATGGCTGTTAAGATCCACTTATGTTGAGCACTGGAATGGGGATTAATTTCCCCTATGAAGTCTAATCCCCATTGTTGAAATGGGGCTTCAGTTTTGACTGGAACGAGTGGTAGTGCAGGGAGTTTCTGCTTACCAGCGAATATTTGACATGAGTAATAGGCACGCACTTTGGCATTGATGTCCGAAAATAGTTTTGGCCAATAGTATCTGGCCCTTAGGATCTTGTAGGTCATGGCTCTCCATGCATGGTGTCCTCCACAGATTCCTTCATGAAATTCTTCTATAACCCGTGGGGTTTTCGACTCAACCAAACAGACTAGTAAGAACCCGAGTGGATTCTTCCAATATAGTTGGTTTTCAAAGATGCAATATTTTACAGCATGGATTTTTAAAGTTCTGCATTTGGCTAGTGTTAGTCCATCTGGACATTTCAGGTTTAACAAATAGAAAACTATATTTTTATACCATCCTGATGACATGAATTTTTCTTCAACCTTGCTTGGATGTGTCTGGTCATCCGACTCTTGAAAATGTGTGTCTCCGTCTTCCCCTTGTAGGAAATTGATGTGAAGAGCTCTAAGGTTTGACTCAGCCAAGAGTTTGGAAAGACCCTGCCCCTTTATCAATTTAGTAGGCTTGACTTCCAGATCAAATTCTTGTATTTTAGCGAGCCAACGCCCTCGTTTTCCATCACTATCTGGCTATACCAATATATCTTTCACAGCACTGGTTGGTATGTACGCGATAATTTTTGAATGCAGAATGTAAGTTCTGAATGCTTTAAGCACTTTCACCATTGCGTATGCCTGTTTTTCTATTATATCATATTTTAGTTCGGCGTCTCTAAGGCTCTTGCTAAAAAATGCGATCGGGCGTTCAAAGCCTTCATCATCTTTTTGTAGCAACACCGCAGCAATAGTATGTTCAGAAGCGAACGAGAAGATGAGGAAATCTATCAAGTAATCTAGGCTTGTTAACACAGGTGCTTCACTGATGACTTTTTTAATATGCCCGAATGACGCTTTAGCCTCAGTTGTCCAATTTACTCTTCTATCGTTTTTCAGCATTCCTGTGATCAATTTGACAATCTCAGCAAAATTAGGTATAAACCTTCGTAAAAAATTTATTGTACCTAAGAAAGATTGAATTTCTTTTACGTTCCTAGGAATCCTGATAGTTTGTATTGCTTCAATCCTCTTAGGATCGATCCTGATCCCATCTTTAGATACGATATGCCCCTGAAGCTTACCTTCCTGCTTAGCGAAATGTGATTTCTTTGGGTTCAAAGATAGGCCATACCTGCGTCATTTTTTGAAAGTCTGTTTTAAATGGATCAAATGTTCTTCATCGGTTTTAGAGAAAACCATTAAATCGTCAAGGTAGATTACTATGAACTTTTCTCTTTCTCCAACGAAAGCGATGTCCATAACGTGCTGGAATGTAGCCCCTGCATTCATCAATCCAAAAGGCATTTTTTCATACATGAATGTACCCCATGGTGTGGTGAAAGCGGTTTTTTCTCTGTCTAGCTCGTTCATGGTGATTTGGTTATACCCAGAAAACCCATCTATCATAGACATTCGATTCACTCCAACTACCCTTTCCAGGATGTGGTCCATTTTGGGGAGTGGATAATTATCCTTAAGAGAGGACCTGTTCAAGTTCCGGAAATACACACATAATTTTATTTCTCCGTTCTTTTTCCTGAAAGGGACTAGATTTTCCACCCAGTCTAAGTACCTTAGAGGTACAATTATTTTCGCATCTAAAAGCTTCGTAACTTCCTTTTCAATGATGGGCAACAAAATGGGGTTAAATTTCCTAAGTTTTTGCCTAAAAGGCTTGACCTCGGGCTTCAACAGTATCTTGTGCTCAATTACGGAAGTATCATACGTTCGAAGTTCGTCATAGGACCAGGAAAAAACATCTGTGTACTGTTTGAGTAGGTCTCTGTATTGGTCTTTTACCTTGGGAGGGAGGAATTTAGATATCTTTACTATCCTGGCTTCTTTTTCAGTTCCTATGTTGCAATCCTCCACTTCTTCTAGTTGGGGCTGCAAAGTGGATTTCACAGGTATGTCGTTCTGATCGAAGAGTCTTTCTAAAGGAATTAAGCCTTTCGGGATCTGGTTGTTTTTAAGGACCAACATGCGATGATCCGCTATTTTATCTCAAAAGGTTTCAGGATCTTCACCCTCTTTCATAATCCACATCGGGTCGTTTTGGTTCTCTTGGTCTGGATGAGTTTCAGAGAACTCACCTATTGCCATAAGAAATTTCTTAATTTGTTTGTCATCTTCAAAAATCTGCGAGTGTCTGACATTGTCAGGTATAGACAGTTTATATCTGACTTCAATATGATATTTCAGTTTAACGTTCGTGGGAGGGGAAAAGGTTGAGGCTGCCTTAGCTAATGCGTCAGCATGTAGATTCTCTGTGCGAGGGATAAAATGGACTTTTATAGATGAGAAAAAATTCTCCATCAAATCCCAAGCACAATTTTTGTATGTTCTTAGTCTGGGATGCTTGGCTTGGTATTGTCGGTTCACTTGTCTTATTATCAATTCAGCGTCACCGTAAACCTCCAAGTTTTTTATCTTTAACTTCTTTACTGCCTCCAAACCTAAGATTAATGCTTCATACTCACATACGTTATTGGTGTAATCTATATCCCATTGAAAACAATATGAGAAAGGAACAATAAACTTACCTTTAGGCGCTACTAAAAGTATGCCGGCACCAGCTCCTTCAAAAGACGAAGCGCCATTGAAGTACATTTTCCACATACCACTTTTGCATAGTTCTTCAGTCACAGGGCTAAGCTCTTGTTGCTTCATATCAAGTTCTTCTGGACACCCATCTAAACCATCATCAAATGATAATATGCAATTTCCTAGATCTTGGTCTGCAACGTAAATGGGAAAGTTATTTGGATTCTGAGGATCACCGACAGTATACACCAATCTTGTTTCTCTGTACAAATGGGTAAAATGACCACCAAAAATTGGGATTGTGGCATATGACATGTCCAATTGTAGAGAACCCCCCAGCTTGGCTCCCCATGATCTGGATAAGAACATACCATATTTGGGGGGAATATCTGCGATAACCACATCCATCAGGATACTCTTGACCGGGACCTGAGCCAAGGTAACTGCCAGATCTTTTATCATTCCCATACATTTAACTTTTCTCGAATCAAACGAGTATAGGTTTCCATAGGGTCTAGTGATCTGAAGCACCAACCTTTCCATTATAATTTTGGGCATAACATTATGTGAAGCCCCAGAGTCTAACATGCAGTTATGTAGTAATTGGTCATGTATATTCAGGGTGATATAGAAAGGATCAACATTGTCCTTGGATTCCTCAAAATGAGGACCAAAGGTGATGTTAGGTCTGTCGTCTTCTAGGTTGATAACATCATAATGACTTTCTGGCTCATGAACACCCATCACTTTGGCAATTTGCTTCTGATAAGTGGGGTTTCTTGCTAATTCTACCAAAGGAATCAATATCTTAATTTTATTTAATTCATTTTCAAAATTGAAAGATGTATTTACCTTGTCCGTTTATTTGGTTAAGACCTCCGAGCTTTTTCCTTCCAACTTGTTTGTCTGGATCGCTTTATCACTCGTGATCTTAGTCGAAGATGTAACTTTATCTATCGGTCCTATTTCCTTTGTTTGGGTTTCATCTTTTTTCACCTCAGACTCTTGAGTCTTTGCTACCTTGACTTTATTGCTGGGTAGCAATGTCTTTTCCAAAGGAGGTTCATGAGATGGACCCCTTTGCAGGATTTTCTTAGGTTGGTCAGTTGAGGTGGGCTTATTTTTAGATATCAGATTGTATTTGGGTTGAAAATCAGCCGCCATTATTTATGTTTTTGGTTGAGGTACACAAAGGTTAGTATGATCACCTTCTTGCTCTTCATTAGATGGTTGAGGGGTATTTAAGGACTTCTCATAGTCCTCCCTGGTCAAAAATGGCTGCGAACATTCATCACCGAAACCCACGACTTCATCTTCCGAATCTACGAGATCTTGGAGGTCATTTGCTCCTATAAAATTTTCATTTTTTAGTGGAGCTTGTATTTTTTGATCTTCATTCTTTATTTGCCTCTGTTGATTTTGGGGATTTAGGTTTCTCCTGAAGTCCCTTTTGTTAGAAGAATCAACTTTAGCCTGATCTAACTCCATCCTAGAGATTTGGTTAGACAATTCTTTAATTACTCGGGCCATATCATCTACTCTGTCATCAGTGTATCTATTTGACCCGGAAGGACCCGCTGGTTCCCTATAGCGTCTATTTTCACGGTTGACTGTTTCTACTTTAGCCTTTAACTTACCTAAAGCCATCATATTAGATTCTATTTCGACAGCATCGTCTTGCATTCTATTCAGGGTGGCTCCTCTTCTTTCTCGCAAAAGCAATGCGAAATCAGGTTCGAAAGCTCCCGCAAAGGTTACTTTGGCTGAGGGTTCGGAAGGTTTAACAACGGCTAGAATTTTATTATAAAGTTTGTTGAATCTCAGAATAAATTCCATAACGGTTTCTGAGTTCTTTTTCTTTAGGGACCCAAACTCGGTAAGGTAATATAAGTGATCCTTTTTCTCTCCCCATTGTCTGAGGAAAGTGTTTTCCAAGGCGTCATATGTTCGAATAGAAGCTGCAGGAAGACTTCGAAACCAAGTTCGGACCTATCCTTCAAAGGTTTGGACAAGTAGTCTCGAATAGACATCCTCATGCTCAATACCGCATATATCTGCGAACTGGTCAAAGAAATTTATATGCTCGGCTACGGTTAGATCTCCCTCCCCAGTGAACTTAGGAAGATTTTTGATGTAATTGTCAGGTAAATCATGGAGGGGAACGGGTAAAACCAGGGGAGTGTATCTCACCGCTACTTTTGCAAATACTCTGAGAGGAGGGACATTCGGATGTCCTCCACCTCCTCCTCCAATGCCTACCATCGACTTGAGAGTAGGAAATGAGGGGGTAACACACTCTTTTGAATCAGGCGAAACTGGGAAGTTTTGCTGAAGAAAGGCTGGTATGTCAAATGATAACGATCTTTCCAAAGGACCTTTTCCCTTGTTTATCTGATGTGGCTCACTCCTAAATTCTGAGTAGTTTATTTCCGGATCTTTGGTATCAGACAGGGGGCTGCAGGAAGTAAGATATTCTAAAGGGAATTTAGTCTTTACAAGTGGGTTTTTGGGTTTATTAACTGAAGCGGTTGCCTCAAACGAGCCTCTCGCTCTTAAATTTTTTTCAACATTATTTACAGGCGCAATCAACTTGCCATCTGGGTTCTATCTGGTATGCCTTCTACCAGATGCCAGTTTGTGTTTCAGTGGAGTCGCCAAGTGAAATATTTTTTAGTAAATCCTTAAAACTATGTGCACTATATGTTCACTATCAAAGAGTAACACTTATCAATGAAATAGTTTGTCGTTTTCCCAGGAAAAAGATTTCGTAACTTCGAGCCCCCGGCAACGGCGCCAGAAAGATGTTGTTCCTGAGTCTGTACTTAAGGCTTAAAAGTACAGTGTCAAGGCATCCAAAAGTATGATAAATGTTGATAAAGGATTACACTAACCTTCGGTATGGGAAACTAATGAGGATTTCTACGTTCTCGTTGTCTAGCTTCCAACTGTTCCTGAGTAGTAATATCTTGTTCAATGGTTGCCCATGAACGTTCCAGTTCTTCTCGGGTGTTAGCAGTTTTGAGGATTGTGTCAAAGAGATTTAAAGAAATATGTGTTTGATTAGATAGTCCACGCTAAATATTGGGTTGAGTTGTTGCAGGGAAAGTCATTGAGGAATAGTACCAGTAAGAAATATTTAAAAAGAGATTTCAATGCTGTTTCAATTCGATCGAAAATAAAGAGAAATTTTTGCATGAAGAACAAAATAGGGATGCAAACTGAAGGCCCTTTCCCGTAACTATATTATTTTTGGTAAAAAGATGTGGCGGTGAGAGAAGAACATTTAGCTGTAGATAACATAAGGTTCCTGTCAATAGAAAACTCACATATACACAGAAGAAGAAACTAGTATAGAAATAATCGACATAGTGTAAATAAATATATAATTCTGTAAATGCAAATTGGTCTAACACCCGCTGATAGCTGGTGCAGAGGAAAGACAAGAAACAATTACAGAAAAATGAAATCCCTTCACTATAGTAGTGGTCATACTAAAGTATAGTGATGCACATCAATTATAAAAAGTGAAATGAAATGAAACAAGAAACATAACGAAACAAACTTGTAACACAGTCGTGACAGAATCAAGAATCTTCAAATTTGCTAGTATTAACTTCTCGAATGCAAAAACTCTATTACAATCGCTACCAAAAAAAAGTCCAGCCCCCTGCTCTTCTTTTGGTCCTCTATTTATACAAACTTTTTCCTTTTAGAAACTCAATGGTTTCATAAATGCAGTTACAAACGAGAGGAGCCAAATCACTCCACCTCTCCTACTCTATTTTCAAAAAGTGTCAGGTACTTGTCTTTGCGTGATTTGGTGCATATGATACATTTGTTCACAAACTGAGATACAAGCTGTGAAGGCTCAGCTTGACAGCTAGGAGGAGCGAAGTCATTCCACCTCTCCTACTCTATTTTCAAAAAGTGCCAGGTGCTTGTCTTCGCATGGATTCGATGTACATGATACATTTGTCCACAAACTGGGATACAAGCTGCGAAGGCTCCGCTTGACAGCTGGCCTCGGAAAAATAGCACTCTTGGGATAACTGTGGAAGTTTATTACCCATTTTTTCATCAATGATGTCAAGGGAACTGAGTTATGCTCTAGGTTGAATCAAATGTTCGTCAATTCGAGCCATATCTACCCTGTCCATCTTAGAGATTTCCGCTGAATCTCTCTCATTCTTCTCCTTCATGTCAAGGGAAATATGATCTATATTCATTTACCTCAATGTCTCTGAGTCACCTCCACTCTCCATCCCTAACAACTCACCATATATCGCATTGAAGGTCTCTTCTAATGAGTTGGTCACTTTTTGAGCATGTTCCTTGCTTAAGGTAATATTATGTTCCCAATCTTTTAACAGAATATTACCTCTTGTTTGTTCAGCGATGGTGAGTCCTGGAGAATCTGTCGAAAACCTATTGTTGGTATCTGTTAACTCCCAAAATAGCAC
>ML799512.1:399103-415428 GCA_009831015.1 Picea engelmannii | reverse complement strand
AAAGTAATGTAAAGTATTATGCAAAACAGATTAAGCATATAATAATGAGAAAGGACGTTGTGTACCTTGGGATGATCAGGCGAAATGATAGTATAAGTTAAAATACAGGTGATGAAGGGTATAATAATGGAAAAAAGTATGGGCAAAAAGGGTACAATATGTGGTCCTAACAATCTTTTTTGAATTAGATTTGACTTTCTATTTTTAGAATATCAGATCCATTGTTTTAGGATCTGAAACTGATTGTAAGAGGCTATAAAGCCAAAGACATTTGGAGTTCTAGGGGTTCGATTTTGGATAGAGGAATTGGCTATTGTACTCATACTTTTCATGTTAATACAGATCACAGGTTCCTTTCAATTTTGATTGTCAGCTTTCCATCTTTTCTTCTGCATTATTATCTGTGTTGTCAAGCTTTGAATGGCTGTTATCCCATTGTTTAGCTCATAGCCTGATAATAAGTCTCTTGATTGTCTCTTAGACCCTACACTGTACTGGTTTAGTTACAATCTATTCTTCACCCACTTTAAAGTTATTTGCTGATTAATCAATATTTGAGAGTACTGTCTATTTGTTTATCATTTTCATGTTTGAATGCCATTAGCTGGATTGAGTTATCCCATTGATCCACATCCACAAAATACAAAAACATTCATTTCTTAAGTTACCAAGCACCTTTGGTCTGCAACCACAAAGGGTTTCTTAGAGTGATAACAATATCTATCACCACCTCTTGAAAAATGACCCAAGCAGCCTCTGCGTTCCTTTCTTTGATAGTCAGATTTTCTGAAATATGATGCATTAATAAGCAATCTTCTCGGATCACCCCCACTTTGTCTAACAGACTTTGTTGTACATAAGAGATCCTGCCCCTGATATCAATTGCTTGGGATTTAAACCCCTCGACGTTGATCATTTTGCTTTCAACAACCTCTACTTGAGCCTGTAGCTTTGTGATCATATTCCTCTGCTGACTAGCCTGCACCCGACCTTCTCGGATCACCGAATGTGCTTGCTCCAGCTTGACTTTGAGCATTTCTATCTCATTTTTATTAGCCAATCTAGCCTGTTCCATCTCTATGTTGGCCTGGCCCTTGGCATTTTATGTGGCTGTAGCCAACCTGGCCTCGAGGGTCCTAATGAGGTGATTCTTTATTTTTTAATTGGAGATTCATCTACCCAACCGAGAATTGATTTGTCGAAGCATAGGTGCCCAGTGTTCCAGCGATTTTAGTAGCAAGCTGGTCACTTTTCTTTCTCTTGCCATCTGTCATGATTTTGTATTTTTTAACAGTGGACTCTCCCTCTTGATAAAATTCTCGCTTCACTACAGCTTTTCTCTTTTTGTCAAAAAATAACTCATTAGGAGGGAGTTCCTCTGCCCTTATAGGTCTCAGTTCTTCACCAAATATCCATCCCTCGCTAACATCTCCCTGTGCCGACTGCAAGGGTGTGACAGAGGATATGGGTTTTCCTATTTGCTTTGTTGATTCTTTTGGGGTGTTGATAGGGTTCTGTTCTTTTGGAGTATTTGGGGCTTCTTTTTCAGTCTCTGCTATCTTCTTTCTCAGTGGGTCTGGAATTTTTCCTTCAACCTCCAAATTCTGTTTGCTTAGAGGGTCTGGAGTTTTTTCCTCAACCTCCGAACTCTCTTTGCTTGGCGGGTCTGGAGTCTTTCGTTCTGCCTCTGAAATCTGTTTTCTTGGAGGATCTGGAGTCTTTTCTTTTGTTTTGGGATTACTCATTTGCTCCTCTTCCAGTTGTTGTCTAGGGATAGATATTACCTCTGTAGAATATTCAACATTTTTATCTTTTGTATCGACAATGGCCAAACCTCCCAACACAGTGGGAAGACATCTTCTCCTATGCTCTTGGAATCTCAACACAGCTGCTACGTCTTCAGGTGCTAGCAATTAGATCCAGGCTAACACCTCTTCATAAGATTTCGCTCCTCGCAAAATTTCGTCCGAGGGGGAATTCTCATGTTCGAATCTCTTAAGCCCAACATGAGCCAGATGATTGCTCATAGCTTTCTGTGGATCATGTTTTTTAATCTCAATGGAGGCCAACTTTAGGTCCTCCAGGGCAGCAGCCTCGGCTTTGGCATGCCCAAAATCTAATAAAGAATATGAATTCATTCGAATGGGAAAAGAAGGCCATACCTTCTTTGAATATCCCTTGAGTTCCTTCCTTACGCCCCTGATTATTGTTTGCCATGCAACTTCACGACAAGCTAGTTTATCGAGAATGAACAAATGTAGCGCATGAGGGGGAACAGAAGCCCCGAAAACTCTGATGTATGAGAACTCTGCTTCTATATACCAATATACGATGCCACTCAGACATGTTGAAACGCTATTCGATATTCGAGGTGGCGGGTGACCAAAAATATTGATGTGCAGGGGCACCATCACCCAATTGAAAATCTCATATGGGAACTTTCCAGCTTTATTTTCCCATAATTTATCATGGTATTCGTGCACTGGTTTTTCTTGGGTTGGATTCCAAGCCCAATTCATCAAGGGGAAAGGCGTCATGGAACATATTGTATCCATGATATATGCCGACATGTAAAACGCTAAGGATTTCCCACCTGCCTTTTTCTCTCGATACTCTATGACCCTGTTGGCCAAGCTATCTGAGAGCATTTTTGCCCAATTGAAAGAGCAACCTTCAGCGACTCGAAATATGAGAGGCACCCAAGAGACATAGAAATGTGAGGTGTCTTCTCGCCCGAACAGATGACATGTCATCATGGACACATACTTGTATTGTGGCTCTAGCGAAGCAATTGAATACACRCCCTTGTCATTCGCTCTGAATGTCGTGGAGCGCGAAACCCAATCCTTTATCAAACCTGGCATAGTTTTATCATATTCTGTGCACTCCTTCTTTTTGAATTCTTCCAAGAAATCCGCACTGTATGTATATTCAGATGTGGAAGGCAGCTTATACATGCTTTGTAAATTCTCGCGCCGGAAAGTTTCGATAGTCACTCGTTGACTATTCATAATTATTCTGGTAGGAAGGTCGACGTGATCCAAAGCCTAGCGGATCATGTCATAGTAAGGAAGCAACCGGGGCCTGGTTTCTATTCTGTGCATCCCTGACTGGACAACTATCTTATACTTGGTGTGTAAATTGTCTTTTTCGTTGTCATCAGAATCATCTGAGTAATCAACTAATTCTGCCTGCAGAACATTGTACACATGCGACCAGTCGGGAATTGATTCGATACTTCGGGGTGAAGTATCGGAGACATTGTCTGAGCCCTGGCTTGTAACTTGGACATTTGTCTTCGTCTCTTTCCGCGGAGCCATGACTGTTGCTTGCTTTTTCTCTCTTCTGTGGTAAACCTGCGTATACATGCAGAAGTTAATTTACTTCGAAAATGATGAGCTCTTCTTGCTTATGAAAAAAGTCTTTATCATAACAAAATGAGATTCCCTTATATATTTGAAACTTTTGTAATCTACGTAATAAGTCCGTCCAATCGCAATTAACACAAATTGATTGCGTAAAAAATCCGATCTTCTTTATTCGTAGATTTACCCTAATTATCCATTAATGTCATCAATGTTTGGCGGCTTGCCAGTCAATCGGAGTATGAAAAGCAAAAATTTATCTCGGGAAATGTGCAAGCCTTGATGCACGGGACCTATCTCATTATATTTTAAAATATTCAAAATATAGCAACATTAAAAATCTTCTCGCTTTTCGCTGCATCAGGGATTTTCTTTTAACATTTTAAGTTTTCAACTCACGAGACTGCGAGTACGGATTTTGATTTAAAAGATAATCATGATTTAAAGCATGATTAATTTCCTAATCATTTTACTCGCGGTATCGCGACTCGGAACTTCGAAGATAAAATTTTTGGAGATTAGTATGTTGAGTTACGAAACTGCGAGAAACCGACAACTAAGACTTAATTAGGATTAATAGAACTTGGATTAGGTGACTCATAAATCATACTACAATCACATCGTGGTTTCGTTACTCGGAGTTTTAGACATCATAATTTTCGAAAAGATAGCGTCGAGTGGCGATGTGTCGAGAACCAAATTTAACCATGGTTAGTTATTTACCTTTAGTCCTTGACCAAGGTTATCACAAAAGTTATCGGGTTTTCGGCTCTCGGGGCTGTAAAAACAAAAACTTAGTCTCGACGAATGCCGAGGCGTGAATTCCCGAAAATGCATACTCATGAGTTAAAATTTTTACCCTAGTTAATGTTTTGCGTGAAAAAACAAAAATGAATTCTCAGTTTCGCGTCTCGGGACTTATGAATTCAAAGATTGAAGTATCCGGTTTGCGATATCTTGAAAATAAAACAAAAGAGCAAACATACTTGCAAAAAATGGATCTTTTTTGAAAGTGGAAAAAACGTTGCTATCTAGGCGACACGATTTTAGAGTTTTAAGATTTCAGAAGGAAAAGAAAAACAACTTTAGATCTCGAGTATCAAAAATTGAAAATTGCGCAAGGTGAAAAACAAGAGCGGCTCCAACACCAACCTCTAACATTTTATCAGTCTCCACCTTAACTTTATGTTTATATACTAGATTCATCATATACGATCTATATCTTATTTTCCTAGCATCTGGTTGTAGAGGAATTTTTATTTCTCCAAGTTTTCCTTCTGCCCCTTTCATCTCTGAAAATTTTGCTAGAAATAGATCACAATATTCATGCAATAATTGTGTTATTATTTCCACTGTCTGGTTATCCCAATAGTCACCAATACTTGCAAATTTTGGATTCTCTTTTGTTCCAATATTGACTTTCTTTATATTCAGTGGTGCAGAAAATTCTTCTGAATGTAATTGTGGTCATTCGACTTATCTTTCCCCTTCAACTTATGTTATCTAAATATCACGTGGGTTTTCTTTTGCTCGATCATATTCTGCGACGTGGTAACAATGTAGCAACTGTCTGACTATTTGTCGATTTCGGTTATGATAAGATGTTACAATTTCAACTTCAGGTTCTTAAAAATATTTTCTTTTCTCAACTTCAATATTGCATCTATCATTGGATTCTCATGTTCCAATGCAAATGTGATTACAAAGTTCTACTGCAAATCTTCCCAATTTATAGTTCCTCTGCGTAGTTCCAATTCTGTATACCAATTTCTCGGTATGCCTTCTAATGTATGAATGAAGTAATTTGTCCATTCATCCGATGGTATTAGTCTCCATTAGGTTATGCATCAGGCTATATGTTCTCTGGGTTGTCTTATTCCATCATATTTCTCCATATGTTTGTTCTCCTGTTCTCCACCAAATCTAATGAAGAATAATATTTTTCATTGATACCAATCCTGGATATTTTCTTTGTGCGTACCCCACCAACGTGTAGGTGTTGTTTTCAAGGAAATACATAAAAATAATAACCTTTGAATTTCCATAAATTCTAACTCAAACTTTGTTAAGAATATTCCAAATCATTTTGAGCATAAAAACTTGGAGGTTATCTTACCTCTATGCCAACCCATCTTAGTGTGCGCGTCATTCTTGCATATATTCATGTAGATATCTCATGTAAGCATTGTTTCCAATTCTCCAGTCCTTTGTCATAATATGAAATAGAAGAACTAATGCTTCTCCAGCTAAGCATTCCATCTGTTGTTGGGTTAATGTAATTTTAATTATGCACGGTAGTTCCATAGAACTGCTTTATCTCTTATGTGATGAAGTTCTCTATTGTTGTTTCAACATACATTCCACCCTCTAGTGGATCTAGTGGTGTTATAACTCTATATTATCCTAATTTAAAAATCATTTTCTGGGTCTTCAAGTTGATGCTGGCTTGATTGGCAAATGCCCAATTTGGTCCCAACAATGTTGGATAAGGTGTAGTATTTTCCACTATATCAATTACCTCAAAGTATGCGATAGTCAACACACCATATGAATCCACTGGTATCCATTTCAATTGACCAATTGGTATTACTCTATATTGGTTTTCTAATTTCAATTGAATAGGTGAATATAATAGTGTATGTTCCCCCATGCATTCCCATGTTTTCTTAGGAAGAACATTTACCTCATATCCCAAATCTAGTATGATGTTACCCACGTTAAAATCTCCAATATTTGCATTCAGTCTGAATTCCCTATTTGTTCTTGTCTTCCTATGAAAATTATTTACTGTCTTTTGTTCTAGTTTTATATCTTCTTCAGGACTACGTTTTTCTATCAAACTTTGCAATACATGTAAATACATTTGATCATTCAATAACTTCAAGAAAAACACTATAATTGTTCTTAGATTACGTACCTTTTCTGAAGATTGATCTCTACTATTATGATCGAATGGATGGGGTATATCATATACTATCCCATCATATCTTGGTTTTGCATTTGAATTAGAAGCAATAATATTCTCCTAGAAAATTTCATTTCTAGCCTGCTTGAATGTTTCTTTTTCCTTATGTGCATCAAAATGTTGTTGAGGTGTTGTATTTTTTTCTAACCCACCGGTGTTGGTTTTGATCCTGATTTGTTGCATCTTCTCATATTTTGGTTCCACCTTGAGTAACTATATTAATATTTTTCCCATCATCTCTCGTTTATGTGGAAATCCATTGAACATTTTGATTATTCTTATTCCTTTTGTCCTGTATTTTTTCCAGAAATAGGATAGTCTTCGGTAGTGTGATATTCTACATGACAATACATGCATGATGTTTGTGGCAGTGGAAAATAACTTGCATAATGTCCAAGTTGATGAAAATTTTGGTAGGTTATTGGTCCTCTACCTCTTGCAAATCCTCCTCTTCCACGACCTCCTCCTCTAAATCCTCCTTTGTTTCCTTGATTGTATGCACATGGTGTATTATATTGTGGTACTTGATTATATTGTGGTGGAGTTGCAAACTACTGCACATTATTATATTGTTGTGTAGGTGGACTTGTCATTAGTTCATCCCACATCCTATAAGCATATGAAGTAATTTCCTTCATAAGCTCCATGGTTCTACAATCCTTATCCTCATGTCCTATAGACTTGAGAAAATTGAAGAATGTACTCTTAGGAACTATTTGGTATTTTTCATCATTGGACAATATAGGGATCGTGTCTAGGTGTTTTACATATTTCACACCATACTCCTATTGTGGGTAAGGGATTTGGTAGTCCTACTCCCAAGTACTTTAAAAATGTTGGGCACTCACTTTTGTGGTGTCCTTTTGTTCTACATAATGTACACCAGACAACTTCCCTCTCTTCCTTTCCTTTGTTCTAATTCAACTTAAATGTCATATTATTAAGATCCTCTCTCATCTCTTCTATAGTTGGATCTATATGTTTATAATAACTATGTTCCAATTGTAGGGTTGCTTGTAGAGCACTATATTGAGTCTAGAACGTCTATTTCCTTAATGAATATTTAAAATGTGGAAATAATGAGTTTATAAATAGTTTCCTATGTTGCATGTCTATTATGGGATATTTAAAATTACCTTTCAATCACTTGAACTTCTGATCGATTTCTCAAATCGAATCTCCTAGATTCTGTTTGATTTCTATCATCTCATTCATATATTTATCTTGTGAACTTGGTCACTGGAACTCATTGATTAGTTCCTTCTTCACATCTGTGACGGTTTTAGGTGCTTCTTGTGGACAGTTTATTGCTAGAATCATAAACCAATCTAGTGCATGGTTTCTGAATGTAATTGCAAGCTAAGCCACTTTTGTATCTTCATTCATGATCTGTTTAGCTTCCCCAAAATTTCCACAAATAAATAGATGTTTCTCTGGGTCCTCCGACCCTTCTCCATGAAATTTTGGTAACTGAATAATCAAATCTTCTCCTAACATTGTAAAATTTGTAGTACCACCTCCGCATGGTGTAGATAACTGACTAGTGCTAGTTGAACTTGTACTTCCACTTGAATTTTCAATATTCCCTTCTTCTACTAGAATCCTTCTGTTACTAATTGATGGTTTTCTAAAAATATTCTTTCTTTTTTGATGTCTTAGTCTCACATGGGGTCATGGGTTCCACACTAATTCTAATCTGGAATGGAGATCCTTCTTTTGCATCGGACCCTTGGCCTCTGATTTTTCTCTCATATGTGGCACACATGATTTCCTCAATTTTATCCATAGCACCAAGATCCTCTACCTCTTCTTCATCAATTTCCAAGCCTTCCCTCTCAACTACTGCTCTTTTTTTCCTATTAATGTTATATTATTAGGGTCTTCCACTACACATCATTCTCTCTTTATCCATTATTTCCTTGGACTATTATTCATCCATCATAATGGGGTCCATTTCTTTCTTCTTCCTACTTCTATCTAGATCCTTCTCCATGCATCAGATCGTCCTTAGTGTTCCCCCCGTCTCCCCATGCACGCAGAGTTATTTAGTTGTCAGACTCCATTGTCATCACACCTTTATCATGCAGCAAAATCTTGATCGACGTATAGAGTGATCTAATATAGCTTCCTCTTGGACCTTTTAAAAACTCATGCTCTGCAGCAGTATATTATTTTTCAGTACCGACTACAAAATTGAAAATGAATCCTGCAATAATGTTGTCTAGCCAGAAATCAAATGTGTGTGTGAATTTATTGTTAACTTTTTGTAGCTACACAATATTCTCAGTAGTCCATTCTACTGGTCTTATCCAGTTAGTTGGGTGATTGTATTTTAATCTTAGTATCCTCTCCTACAACAAGTGCATAAATTCATAGAAAAATGACTCATGAAGATCAGTAAATACATACCTCTCCAAATATTGGCGTAGTGTGTACTTAGGGTTTCGTTTTTCCTTCTATGTAAAATCGAGCTCTTTTTTTGTCAACCATTGTTCAATATTTTGTTTAGTGGGGTTCCATGGTATGAAAATCCCCTTCTAATAATGCCTTCTCTTCATTGTTGTTATCAACAAGTCCCTTCCAATCCATTCTTCTGGGTTCCAACCGGAAACAAAACCATTTTTTGGATGTTTCTAGGGTTGACCCGGGTTCTACTTTAGGTTTCTAACAAAACCCTACAAACCATCGGCCCTTCTGGAGACCATAAGGCAACACTACCCAAATAGTGCATAATGCAATCTCACCTGAGATAGTTTATGGGTGACTGCAAGACCCATATTTCTGCAATCTTGGAAGGGAGGATATCATGGGGATGGGAGACCTTATTTTTACCTCAACATACATCAGATATATTATTATAATACAACAATATATCTAGATCTACCATTCTGTAATAAGTTACATTCATTAAGATTAATTCTCCAGTAATTATGCTATCACCCTACTACACACTGCATTTTAATTATAATATATTGAGTCATTCATAACCAAATAGAATAAAGGAATAAGATAAACATTCGACACAAAGAAACAAAGACACAAAATTATCGTGGTTTACCCCCCTGGGCTACATCCAAAAATATTTGGTTTTCTTCTCTCTTTTATTATTCTTCATCAATTTTATAGCTATATGTGCATTACATTTGAGGCTAACAATACTGCACTAAGCTCCACGACTTGTGACCTTACTCTCGATTACAATGAATATCTATGTCTCTCTTCTCATGTCTTTATCTCTGTCTAAAAAACTAGCTCTAAGATCTCTTCTAACATTACTTCCTCCATTATCTCACTATCATATATTTATATTAAAAAAAAGGGGTTACTTACCCATTACAACAGTGACCAAAACCCTAACCCACTAACCCTAGGTGGATTGGGTTTGTCCACTTTCTAACTTCCTGAGTGTGACTGGTCCAAAATACAACCATTTTCCACATTGATATGCATCTTTCCTCCTTCCTTTAACTTTCCTTCTTTCTCGGCACCGCTTTTCCCTATTTTCCAGTACGTGCTCCTTTTCTGTTTCATTTCCTAACTTCCTTCTTTAATTACCGCACTTTTCCTCAAAATGTCCCGTGCCAAAAATGCCCTCACCAATATCTTATTGTGTTTATTCATAAAGGGGTTTTTTTAATTTTGAAAAATAAATTCAATATATTGTAGATATTGGGGGAGGGAAGTGGAGGTTCATAGATATTGGGGGGTATAAAAATGGGTGTCTAGTAAAAATAGGGTTTTCTTTTATTGGAAAGAAATATTGGGAGGGAGGTTTAAAAAAAGGGTTTTGGGAGGTATTTATCAATATCTTGAAATTAGGGGTATTCTTTAATATCTCACAAACGCAGGCGCTATGTCACAAGTTGATAGAGTGAAGACCCCATGACCTAATTGTGGATCATGTCAATGTTGTAGTCCTACACTCTCTATTTAATCAATCTTCAAGTTTCAACTATGTATCTATGACCATGGGAACACAGAATTAATTATTTCCCTTTGTGCAATCACGTGTTAACCAAATTATTTTCCAACTTGAAGAAACCCTTAATAGTATTAGAAGGGGTAAAAAATGTCTTAATTTTATTTTTTGATCAAAATACAAGTGATCTTATCCATAACTTCTTGGATATAAAGAAGGATCACATTATGCCCAATTTCACTACTATTGTGATATTAAATCCAAACGCAAACACTAGCCTTTTGAAAATCCTTCTTCATCTCCCAACATTATAACCTTATCTCTTAAATACCTTCATCAATTGGTGTTTTTCATGTTTTTTTGTTACATGGATCATCATTGAAAGTTCTACAAGCATGATTTCCCAAGGTATTAAAAAACTCCAAGTTTTTATTATGAATGATGATGTGAGTTAGGCTAGAGGTGCTACTCAATGTATGTTTATTACGATGTACATGATATGCCAAAGAGCCTTTATTCTTCCTAGTAACGAGGATATCAAGGAAAGAGATGATATGCTTATCCTTTGATTTCATGGTAAACTGGATAGTTCATTGTGATAGAGTGTTGAGATGCTTAAGAAATTAAGTGGCACCCCTCTTGTGAATTTCCAACAATGGCATGAGTAGTCACTAAATAATACATTAAAATTTACATCCATTAATGACAATTCCACCATGAGTAATGAGATGTCCTTACATAACAAAACATATTTGGTTGAAATGCATGCACAAGTACAATAATAGAAAATGCAGTAGAATTAAACAAGCATGGTCTAACAAGATTCATGGAAACAATTTCTCATATTCTAAATTAAGCATTTTTGTCCACAATAAACTTGATATTCCTAATTTGTTAGGGTCCTAACCCACACATAGGTAGAACAATATATTTGAATGTAATAAAGGTCAATATTAATAATGCCTTTCAATAAAATAGAATAAGGTGGATGTAAGAAGACCTAATAGAAGCTTCAACTTCTAGAAGGATCTTCCTCTAGATTTTTATTTTTAGTATAAATAGGAGTCGAGGGTATGAGAACCCTAGCTTGGATATTATTGTAATAGAGCTCTGCTCAACTAGAGGTTGCCCCCTCGAAGAGGTGCATGAAAATTGCTTTCAGATTCAAAGTGTTATTTCTGTTATTATTCTCTTATCATTTAAGTGCTATTGTGGTGAATGTTTTGGATTATATTGTTGTTATTCTGCCATTTCTAGTATTTTATTTCTGTTCTACATACATTTTATATTTGGTATATTACAAGTGGTATCAGATCACTTTCCTTGGCAGGAAGTGTGGGTTAATTTTTTTTTTCTAGAGTAGAGACATATTCCAACGTCTTTAAGCCACAGAGATCTGTCGTTACACGCATAAACCCGCAGTTGATGGATTCATACACACCGAAAATACAAGTGGTACTCAAGCGCACATCTATTGGCCACCCTTGTAACCCCTATTGGTACCCCTTTGAGTGGTAGTGCATCAGACAAAACCTGTGTACGGATCGACCTAGATTACATGAAGCCCTCTTTAGATAAACCGATCGACCGCCCGACTGCTATAGTGTCACCAAGAACAACACTCAGGAAGATACTCTCTAGTGCCTGGGTAGTCGGGTAGTATGGCTAAGCGTACAATCTATCCTCCTTAGTTAGTGCCCTAAGATATTGGGTCGAGTACTACTGTTGGACCTCGCACGTATATCAGACAGCTATAGCACAAGGCAAACCCTTGTTTGTAGAACCCTTGAATACCTAACCCTTGGGGATAGAAACATAAATACATTAAAATAGACAAGATCTATTGTCGCGCAACTGTGTTCGGGTTGCCAAGTAAATACACATTTATTTCTAGTTAAGAATTTGGGCATTTCTTCTCTGCATTATTCTTCAGACCAGAGTATAACTCCGCAGGTGTAAAAAAAAAGTATGGAATTTTTTTCTCCATTATTTGAGACATATTCCATTGGATTCATCTCTTCGCCCTTATCACTTTCATCCATATCATTTTTTGGCAAAATTTTTTACCTCGCCCGCTCCTTTTTAGTTCCCCCATCCTCATGGCCCATACCCATAGCCAAAACTTGGAAGCTCGCTTAAACACCTTGCAAAATGGTCTCATCGAAACCCAACAAGAAGTGAAACAACTTAGTGCCAATGTTGCAGCCATCAATACAACCATGCAGTCCTCAATGGAGGAAATCAAACAAGACCTCACCACCCAGCTTAAATCAGTCTTTTCGACACTCTGCACCATGTTGTTCCTGAGTTTATACTTTAAGTCTCTAAAGTATACCGTCAAGGCATTTGAAAAGGTAGAGATAGTTGATGCATAAAAAGATCAGTTTAATGGAAAGAAAAATCAAAGTTGGTTCCTTAACTGTCTCTGTCTAGCTTCCCATTGTTCTTGGATGCTAATATCCCTTTCAATCACAGCCCATGAACGTTCAAGTTCTACCCATGTATTTTTTTTTTGTAAGATGGTATTGAATAGGTTTAATGCAATGCTTGTCTGATCTGATAGACCAGGTTCTCTATTAGGCTGTTTGGTAACTGGAACAATCATGAAAGCTAAGGGTTTCCTTTTTGTAAGTTAGAATTATTTTCAAGGGTCGCAAATTTCTGGTTTGAATTAATAAAAATAAAACTTCCAAATTATGAATCAATAGTATAACATAAATAAAGGTCATTTCTAGTATCTGAGTCAAATTTAAAGGAGACGGTGCATGGAATGAAGAAAGAAAAATAAATATATAGTTTTATAACAAAAATGAGACATCAATTAAAGAGGAATCTCATTTTATGCTAATAGAAGAAAGAGGGATGATAACTTTGAAGAAGTATACAATTTCAGAGTTCTAAAATGTTCATAGGTCTTATATCCGCTGATAGATGATACAAAGGAAAAACTGCAAACGGTTAGATAATCTGACAGTTCAATCACCACAATAGAAGTTGCATCATGAAAGCATTCAACGAAGGTATGAAATAAAATATGGAATGACAAAGAAACACATAACTCAGGCTTGAGAAGATCTGGAATCTTCAATCTATATTGTATTAATTCTAGCAAAATGAAATTTTCTCTTTACAATCCCCTCAAAAAAAAAGCACCTTCTTAGTCTTGAAAAGTTATATTTATACAAAACTACCAATCTTAAGACGGTTGGTGATTTCCTAATTCCTAGTGACTAACTATTTGTTAAAAAATAGATCAGAAACCATTTGCATGATCTTCTCCATTTTTCTATTTTCTTGGAAGTAAAAATCTTCCAAATGATACTTTTACTTTGTTTATGACTCTCCTTCTTTTGATCCAATACATTCAATGCATCTCTCCAAGAACTGTGTAAAATTTTTGGGGGGTTCTGGAAGGTCTTTTTCTTCGAACAGATAAACCTTTCTCTGTATCTTGGAAAGACGGTCTTCAACTCCTCTATCTGCAAACTTTATCGACTGTAGTTTTAAGTTGGGCTCAACTAACAACCTATCTATTAGGGTGACATCCATTTCTCTTAGCTGTGAAATTTCTATTTGAATTTCACTCAAATTTTCTCTAAAATTTAATTGATGTCTTACAATATTAATCTGTCCCAGAAGTCCTATACAATCGCATTTTCCAATGTTCAATGACCCTTTGTCTAAAATATCAAAAACTTCTTCGCAATCATCTCTGATTTCCTTGACTATTCTTTTGTTTTCAGTTATGTTGGTTTTCCATAGCTTGAGCATGATGTCGCCTCTGATTTGCTCCGTGGCTAATAATTTCATAGTTTTGGATGTCTCTTCACTTGCCGAATATATGATTGCCTTTTGGAGAGTAACCATTTCTACTTTGGCTTCTTTTTCCTTCAAGATAATATTATCAAAGGAATTATCTGCTTCTTGAAAGTAGCTCTGAATAATCTCTATCCTGGAAATCAATTTCTTCTATTCAACTTCTATTTTTGAATGCACTTCCAGTGACTTGGTCTGGAAAGATTTTAGATCAATGACCTGACCTTACATCAAATTTAACTTATCCTGTAACTGTTTTTCATGCTCCTTTTGCTGAGCAACCTATACCTGACTTGCTTGTATCTTCTGGTTCATTTCGTCCAGGCTTGTTTTGAGTAATTGAATTTCTAGCCTTTCTGCAACCCTGGTCTGCTCCAAGCTTTTACTCACCTCTTCTCTGATGTTCTCCTCAGCATTATTTAACTAATCTTGTAATTGAGCTATCATGTTATCACTCTTCTTTATCCTCGTTCTCATGTTTCCCATCCTAAAAAAGTTTGTTGTTTCCATGGATCCCATGGAACCTGCTATCTCTATAGAGAAATCCTCCTCCAAATTATGTCCATCTATCAAGACTTTATGCTTTTTTACCATATTCCCCTCCTTCTTATGCATCTCTTGTTTTAGGATGACCTTCCTTTTTCTGCTGAAAAAATAATCAGAAGGAGGAATCTCATCTATGGGGATAGAGGTGAGGTCATCAACAAATAGAGATCCTATATGTGGGAATCCAAAAGCAGACTGTAAGGGGGTTAAGGAAGCTATGGGATTTCCTAGATCTGTAGATCCTTTCCCTCCTATTGTCTTAGGCGTATTGACATCAATACCAGGTGACGAAGGGGAAGTAAGCTTACTGGACTTGGGTGGTCTCCCAGACCTTTTCTCTGCTTCGGTCTCTGATTTTTTTGTCTGTAAGCTCTCTTTGTTTGGTGGGGGCCTTTCCGTATTTTGTGGGACTTTTTTGGGATTTTCCTTCTTCTATGCTTTATGTTTGAATCCTGGAGGAACACTTTCTTTCTCCTGGGGGAGGGTGATTGTTTCTCCTTGCAGTACTTGGGGTAGACCACTCTGTCTATTCTTCTGAAAGGTCTGAAAGCTAGCTTTCAGGTCGGACGACAGTGTCTGTACTCATTCTAACACCTCTTTATAAGTCTTAATCCCTTTAAACATGTCATCCCAAGGGGACTCCTCATGTTCATATGCTTTCATATTGCAGTGTATTAAGTGTTTGTTCACTAGTTGGTAAGGGTCATGCCTTTTGTACTCAATATTTAACAATTTGACTTCTTCAAGTGCTTCTTCTTCCACCTTGGAATGGCCCAAATTTTGTAATGAAAATTTACCGATGTGCACAAGAAAGATTGGCCAGGACTTCTTTTGAGCCACCTTTAGCTCTATTCTGATACTGCCTTTCACTATTTGGTGTGCTACTTCCCTACAAACCAGTCTATTCGGGAGGAATTTTGGAAGCGCATGAGGGGGGATTGAGCACCCATAAACCCTGATGTAGGAGAATCTTTCTTCAATGAACCAGTCTGCTATTGGCTTGAGGTTTTTTGAAACTATTTCAGAAATGCGAGGAGGGTCACAACCGAAAAACATTTTATTCATTGGTATTACCATGAAATGACAAATTTTGTAAAATGAATTTTTTTCATTTTCTTCGCACAACTCAGAGTGATACTCGTGAATGGGTTCAAGGCAGGTTATGTTCCAACTCCAATTCATCAGGGGGAATGGAGTCATAAAACAAATTGCATCCATGATGTATGCTGACATGTAAAACACCATTCGTTGACCTCAAGATCCTGCAACTTTGTAATCTGAAACCTCTTTGGCTATGTTATCAGAGAAAATATTGCCCTAGTTGAAACTATATCCTTCTGATGCTTCCTCTAAAAAGGGCACCCATTCTGCAGGGAAATGACAGGGATTCTTTTTGCCAAAGAG
Organism: Picea engelmannii; assembly: GCA_009831015.1. NCBI lineage: Eukaryota > Viridiplantae > Streptophyta > Pinopsida > Pinales > Pinaceae > Picea > Picea engelmannii. Next base: position 399,413 of record ML799512.1, on the reverse strand, counting down.
TCTGCACAATATGATGGCCACATAAACCATGTATTCATTCAAAGAAGATGTTAAGAACCAAAGACTGAATACAAAAGCACCATAATAGATACACAAGAACAATATGCAAAATCTTATTTATTACTATCAAACCCTTGAGGTAGTGCAACACCATACAATGAATCCTTTTATGGAAGGGATCCTCTCCTGTTCACTTGCCTCTTCGAGGGGGCATCCTCCTATTGAGCTACAACTCACAATACAATATTTCTCTTCATGTCTCATTACATTGCTTGAACCCCTTTATATAGTGCTACCATCACCTAAGAAC